>CM055908.1:34395684-34493184 GCA_029582155.1 Panopea generosa | reverse complement strand
TCCGACCGATCCGAGTTCGAACTCGCGACCTCAGTGTTAAGAGGTAAATTCTTTTGTTTACCATATTAAAAGTTTTTACTTAAAAAAAAGTCATGGTAATTTAAAAGAAATATTTAAGTTTCATTTTATACCAATATATTTTAGTAATAGTAATCAACATTAAGGATATTGTTTATAATCGTTTTTCCACGGTGCAATGCATACACAAAACACACACTTTACATCAAATATATTAAATAAAAAACGGAGCACACATTTGTACATATAAAAATGAAAATAATGTCAACAGAGGTCCCGGCTTTTGAATGATTAACGGTAATTTCAGCGACTGGGAAGCTTTAATTTCAATTTCTAGATTCCTAAAAAATGACAATAATCTGCTACTTTTCATATCATTTTATACAATTTTTAAATTATGAGAAGAAACTCTTAATATAACCAAACTTCAGTCTGAGTAAAGTTTTTAACACTAAAGCAAACACGTATCTCAGTTGCAGGCTAATTCGCCAATGATATCATCAGCCCGTCGTTTCCTCTGATGATATCTGTATAATGTATACACCCATATATCACAAACTGCTGTATAGTTCCATCCTTTGTGTTACTGTCCAAACCTTTCTTCATGGACAGTCAGTGAAACATGTCATTTAAGATGACTCTTTCTTTCTGGATGTCAGCTGAACGTACGCTCCTACTATTAAACTTGCTGTTTTATATACCCAAGTAACTGACCGGGATAAAACACGATGATTAAATGATATAAATGTCCCAAGGATACTGTTTATAGACGTTGGGGTAGGTTTGCATGTTATCAGTCATTCCAATACTTTTTGACTTTCGTAGAGGCTGACTGATTTTAATAAGATATTGAATTAATTTACGGTTTACCGTCGACATGATAAAATATCCAGTGGTCAAACATGTGTATCACAACTCGTGGTTGGAACATCAAATTAGACCTCACACAAGCCGAGTGAAATGGTGATTTAAATATATCTATATTACTTAGACAGTGGAACAAGTTATTACAACTTCGACAAACCACGCTCGAGGTCTTCCTGGGTACTATGTATTAAGTATATGGGGATAACATGTCTTGCTCAAGTACACCACACATAGTCGCGGCGAACCCACGACCCTCCGATTTTGGGTCCGACGATCTACCGCTGAACCACGTTATCCACATAGAGTAATGTTGATATACATGGTGTTAAAATGAAAAAAATATTGTCCAAGACGCCTCACTTAATGTGGTTAAATTCTCCGTGGGGGAGGGGGTCATATTTTATGTTTAATAGATAATAAAAGGCCAGACGGATGAATTGTTTCCGGTGCAGGTTGTTAAAGAAGTAGGCGCCAGCATTATTAAAGTAACTTGTGCGTATAGACCCGTATCATAAAACTCATGCGGAAGATCAATAAAACTTCACTAGAGATGCATATGTGTTTTGGCATCTCAAATTTACATACTGATTTCATTAATGAATGCATCTTATATTTTCTGGTATAATTGACTTTATTGGTACTGATAACGTTTAATAGGCAGCATGGTAGGCTACACCGTAATTCAGAACCGCGTGTTGTATAACCGTTATTTATACAGGTAACTCGTCTTATAACATGAAAGATGAAAGAAAGTAGAACTTTTTAAAGATTATATTAAGAATTTGAAATAAAAAAAGTATGGAAAATAATTTATAAGAAAATTTTTTTTTTTTTGCAGTGTGACGTTTCAATTTATTCGATCAGTATATTAATACATGGACCGGATATGACGTAATTCGGTCCAAATATACTAAATGTGCAAAATTCTCAATATGTGCATAATTAAAGCACTCCGTGTCTTGTCCAAACAACGACACATCTTTTGTGTTCGCATATAGTCAGTATGCTGTAACACATGATAGCCTACACGGTGTTTCGGCCCATATGCAAGTTTATGGACCGGGTAGACATGCCGAGCAAGACGCCACGTACTATTGGTTAATTATAGCTTATAAGTGCACTGCTTGATCTTGAAAATAAGTTAACTTTTCTTTTTATTCAATGCGAAACTCGTTCAAAATAACAAACAAAGTACCTGATATAAGAATGATCATTGGTTAAAACGTTTCCTACATTAGATCATTTAACTTCTGAAATTAATTCAAAAACACATTTTCAACTATGGCATACTATAGGATGCATATGTATCAATATAATACCACGCTTTCATTCACATGACCCCATAAGCATTTCAAATGGAGATATTTTAAAAATGCTTGATTTACATTTGTATTTAAAATGTTATAAAACAAGACTGATGCTAGTCTATCCCAGAACCTGATACCTGCCAAGTCAGGTGTATTAACACAAATGAAAAAGCAGGAAATTCTATGCTTGCCCACAAGTCATAGCATTTTGACCAATAAAGTGACTTTCCCAACAATGCTATTTAACGGACCCAATCTGGAGATTAAATCAGTACTCTTTTTCCAAATACAGTAGGATCAATTAATAATTATGATTTGTGTAATGCAGATAATTACGTTATCGTTAATACAAGAACGAAAATTTCTCTAAATCTTTTGTGCCATGTTCTATTTTACTATGGAACACTTTACCTTCTTCTGAAAGAAACGTAGAATCCCTTAGTAATTTCAAAAATGTCATAAGTAAATCCCATTACAACAGAAGTGAAATTCCATCATAAATATCTGGCTGGTACACGTCAATTTTCTGTTATCCTTGTCCGACTTCGAAATGGATGTAGTGACTTAAAATCAGATTTGTTTTCTAATCACTTGGTAGAGAATGGAATTTGCGATTGTGGCTCGAGAAGAGAGGTAACTGAACAATTCTTTAATGTAATAGATATAGAAATGAATGACTTCACCTCTTCCGAGCAATTCGTAGATTTCATCCTCTTAGTTGTAACACTATGTTACGAAGTCGTCAAAGTCTTTCTGAAGAGGACAATACCATAATATTATTATGTTTAGAGGTCCAAAAGTACATAAAATATACCGGTCGTTTTAACTGAATATAATACGAGATTGTGAAATTACATTCTTAAAACCCGAGTCTGGGAGTCATATATATAAACATATTTTTTAAAACATTTTTCTTCTTTTTTCCGATTTGAAGTAGTTTATTATGTTAACCTCATCTTTTCATTAGCCCTAATGAATATTTAATTTTCAAATACATACTCTTACTTTACTATATATTTTTCTTACATTTATTCCAAATTCTATTTTTAGAACATACTTATTGAAATAAAAAAAAACTATTTTTCAGCTAAGAACAAGTTAACCTATAATTGATACGACATTATTATTATTGTACTTCATTTGCACGAGGGACGGGCCGTAACTAATGTTGGCAGAACTTGTGGCCCAACCCTCTTGCTTATGTGTTTGTAAATATTTATAGTTATACTACTATTGTAATGTAATTGTATGATTATAAGCAATAGATATGTTTATCCCTTTACTCCATAGATACGCGTTTTCCAGCACCAATCACAGAAGGCTTTTGAAAACAGTGCAGGAAGACTTCCTGCACTGTTTTCCACTCTGTCAGTTAATATAAACATAATTCACCCAATAAAAATTCAAAAGCCTTCTATATTAGGTGTCCAAAGATGTCTATATTAGAGGTGTCAAAAGGCGTCGATATGAAGTAAAGGGTTAAACTAAAACTAGTAAATAACTAATAACATTAACAAAACAATAACTACTGCAGGATATGGAGATATACCATATACTCGTTCTAATCATGTTGCGTTTTCATATCTCTTCAGTGTATAATGATTCCCACTTCTGATAAGTATCGTGGCTAAAATGTTGATGCAGAACCAGAATTTATTGTGATGACTGAATAACATTTTGAAAATTCACTCAATATAACGAAAAATATGGAATGACGCTGAAACGCAATGACAGACATAAGACCGTATAAAAAAACACATTTACCTTTTATATGCAGAAATTCATAAAAAGGTGCAATGTTGAACAGTTTTTAAAACTAAAAGTATAACAACGAGTCGCTGAAACCGTTTGACATGTTTGAAAAATCGAATCTCAAACAAGAGTTTTTAAATATAGAGTGTTTTTAGCAAAAGTGCTGTTGTGAATTATGAGTGATGACAAAAGAACAGAAATCTAACAAAGTACCACCCAAGGAAATTTGAATAATCAAGTCGAACTATTGGCTCTGTGATGCAAAAACACGAGTCGTCTCCTCAGTGTATCTCTCATCTCAAGTAGTATTATAACAAACATTCAAATCTAACCTTGTAAGTTCAAAGCATGAAACCGTCTACGTACATTAATGTTTTTTTAATTGCAAAACTGAATAATAGTCCAAGAATGAAGTTTTAAAGATGAAAGAAACATCCTGAGGGATTGTTACACTTACAAGTATGAATCGAGGTATCATTGCAGTTAAGGTTTATATGAAAAATCTGAGAAAATGTAAAATGATAGGAGAAATAATTCAGCATTTAGTTTCTTTTGTTGGAACAGTTTTGTTTTTAGCTTTTATATTGTCTTACAAAAGTTGGTATAGATAGAGGGCTAGAGACCCCCCACCCCCACCCCTCAACCCAAAGATCCGAGTTATACAACTTGATTGCATGCTGAACTCAAAAGTCCATGCCTAACTCAAATACGAATTGGCTTGTTATAACAAAATATGTGTAAATACCTGTAACATTCTAATTCAAATAAGCATAAATACTTACAAATCCGAGACACAGTCAAGCACTTGTGCTTGTATTCGTGTATTATAAGATTCCTGGAAAATTGTGTTTGAGTTGAGCATGTGTTATATCCTTGAGAGAGACATTTAGTCAACTGTTAAAAATTGTGGCTAATTCTGATTAAAATTGCATTGTTTGTAATAGAAAGATGCGTAGCAGACTTTTACTTAGGCTCAGCTTATTTTAAACATTTATAACTTGTGTATTTCTTATAGAAGATATAAAAAGAGTTAAAGACAAGGCAAAAACTAAACTAGGAAAATTACAAATTTCAACGGACGAATAACACATCAATCGCTGCTGTAGATCAAAGTTAATGTAGGGCTAATACCGGTGAACGGGATAGAAGACGAAGACAAATAAATAAACGAAATCAAAACAGACATAAAGAATGTTATCACACATGCGTATGAAAATAAACTATACAAATTCCATTTTATCGATCACATAAAACTCCAGGTTTCATTCACCGATGTTTCCCTTATCATATTAGTTACCCTTCAACTTGATATTTACTGTTTGATTCAAAGTATATGTTGGATTCAAACTGAGTTTGTGTTAACTTTATGAATATATCTGAACAAACACTGTATCAGTGTGAGTGGTTTGTTGCCTTCCTCAAACAGTTATCGCTTAATTGATCATATTATTTGAAGCTTATTATTTTATAAAGTAGCCTGTTTATTAACATGTGTACTGTGTTTAGACAAGTCAGCATAACTATAGAATAATCACAAAATATAACACACACACACACACACACACACACACACACAATACATACATACATACTAAGAGTCACGGGCTAGTATGGTATTTCAAAATACTTGCTTTATTTTTAAAAATCAGATATATAGTATTTTATAAACGTTATCTGAAATGTTTTTTATATATATATATATATTATCAACTCGTTTAAAAAAGTCAAGTGTAAATAAACACTCAATGTAGGATCTTCTATATACAACATTTACATCTTGACAAATACTTGGGTGTATGCTGAAGTTACTGTTTCAGTACAAAGCTGCTTTACTCGTTTATTTGCAGGCGCATAACCATAACCAACTTGTGTCACGTCTTCGTTCATCAGTCACACTCAAAACAATATTGTAGAAACGCTGCGGTGAGGGCAAAAGTTTAGCATTGTATATCGTAAGTGTAAAACAATAGCTCGATAATACATTTACCAATTCCTTTCTTTTCCTATACATGAACTATTTGTAAAATGACGTACGCAAATTTGATTATTAAATATCAGCAATGCTACAGTTCACGTTATAATAACCTCTAATTCATAATGTTGTTCACAACTTATGTATTTGTTTTAAAAAAAGTATCTCAGTAAATGTTATATTTAGGCTGAGGTCATTGACAGTCATTGACGGGTTAAGTAAGAAAACTAGTTTGCAATTGTCTTATTATTAGTAATTATTAATTAACGTTTCAAATGACTAAATGATTGCAAGTCAAACGTGAACATTTTATATTCAATAAAGTATATGTTTATATTCGTCAAATTCATCTACAAACGTTTTTCACAAATACATTCGGAAAGTTAAATAAACAGCATGCGACATCACTTATCCATTCACTTATAAGTGTAAATAAACACGATTTTGGAATTTATTCTATTCTACAGAAGTACAATATAAAGGAAGCACAATATGTTTTATTGTACATGTCAGGTATGAAATAATGAAAGAGTATCCTATCTCTTCGGTTAAATGGTACACGATTATACAATAATTCACGATTTATAAATTAAAATGGAAATTTACAAAATAATTGTTGATGTCTGATAAGCCTTAAGTTCACGTAGTAACAATTAAATAAACATGTGTCAAATATATATGAAATATGTTATAAATGCCATGCATTTGAACTACTAAACTATAACGCATTATACCCGTTATATACATCTTATATTTTATGTTTCACCTTTTAAAATAAATAGATGACATTATAAAATACAAAAATAAAAGAAAATGATTATAAAAAGCGAACATAAGTCTTAAACTAGAATACTTCATGTGTTCAAATGCATAATATGGTTCACAAAACGTAGTGTGTTCTAAACGCTGTGTGACTGCTATAACATTTATAACAATATTTGCAGATGATCGTGTATTTAACAAACCATTACTTCACCAAAAACGAATTGGATTCACATCTAATGGAAAGCATTGTGTTGCAATAAATAAAATGATACAATTAAGAACATTAATCATTTCTTCCTCTTAGCTTGATTGCATTGTGTTCAGAAAAGCAATCTCAATCCACAATGTAAACAAATTAGGGAAACGTGACGTGTCGCTATACACATGGACTTCAATTGTGAGGAAAGAAGACCCAGGCAGACATGTGCAAATCGGATTAATTTAAGTTCAAACTAAGATATAAAAGCTGCAGGATGGAAATTGGGCAGTTTTTTTTTATATCATACGATTCTATATATTAGTATACGATTTCTATATATACCATTTCTATATACACGATTTCTATATATATATATATATATATATATATATATATATATATATACGATTAAATCATAAATCGTTCACAATTACCACTGCATGTTTTTTGTTCTTTCTAACTTTTTTTACACTACTTGACTAATAATATAACTTTCAGTTAGGAAAACTATTCGTTATGCACAGTTTGAAAACCAATTCATATCCAACTGTTAACTAAGGCTATTATGCACTAATCGTCAACAAAAACACATGAACTTGTATAAACAAATAAATGTTATATGTGCTATATCTTAGGACGTTGTTACTCCAAATTACAAGAACAGACTGAATATATACTGAACGGAACAGCTAACCTGCTACTTTTGTATTTCCAATATCTTCGTAAAATATTAAGTAGCATTATTCTTATTCAAGTCCACATTTCAAGGAAATTACTTTGATACTTCTTTTTATAAAATATATAACATAACTGGTTCATATAATATCGGATGTCGAGTTAGCTGTTCCATGCAGTATAGCTGCTGCGAATAAACCCTCCCTACCAGAATAGCGATTGTTGTGGCTTTTAGATGGAAAGGAATATATTTATAATATTATATGAGACAAGTTAGAATTATGTATCGTGTGCATTGCCGATTCCATTAATCTTCCCGTCTCTCCACATATTTCTGAACCAATTCCAATAAATCGGGCTTAACGGTCATGTGTGCTTTTTAACCTACAAACATATTCAAGTAAAACGTAAAACGAAAGGAATATATAGCGATATCATATCGAGTCGCTCAGACATGGTACTAGTCCAGCTACCGATCCTGTGGATTATTTGAAGTATAGGTATGTAGAAAATGAGTTATTGGGTTAACTTATCACTGCAACAAGCAATCACTACACCAAATCTCAATGATAAAGATTTATATGTAGTCATTGAGATATTGCTAATGTTTGGGGGAAAATGCCAAGGATAAGATAATATTCTCTTTTTTTTCTATGTTTTCTTATTATTTTCTATTTAAAATGAAGACAAACAATAAATAAAAATATACAGATACCAAATGCTTTGCCTGGATGTTTTGAGCTGTTTCCTTGACTTCGAACTGGGGTGGTTTTGTCCATCAATATCATCATACCTGCGGACGGAACACATGGTCTTGTGGTAGAGCATCGGATTCTTGACCGGAGGATTGTGAGTTCAAACCTCCGCCACGGCTATTTGTGGTCTCCTTCGAGCGTCTTTTATCTTAGTTGTAATAATATGTTTCATAATCGAAGTAAAAGTAAAATAGATATGTTTTGAAACATGTTTAAGTCAAGTGCATTTCTATTAGTTCTATGACACATACAACCATATAGAAGCATTCATTGCAATGGAAGCCCCATGTCGTCATTACTAAATACGGTTACAGGAGTGGCTGTGCTTCTTAATTGTTACTGCGCAGTAATTCAGAAAGTTTTATAAGTGGCCCCTATATAATGTAGGTATAACACTTTATAGTAAAATAGCTATGTAATGAGTATTACAAACTGTCGATTGTTTTATCTTCTTGGCACAGTTGCTGTTTTCATGGATTTGTACATGTAGATGTAGAATGGTATCTTATTGTAGGTTAATTACATTATTTATGATGGCTTTTAATATATTCATCATTGAATGATACAATTTGTCATACTCCTTTACATTGTGCCCAGTTTATCGCAAGTTGTGTGCGATATGTGTTTTTTTCAGCTTTTGTAGACATCTTTTGCGATTATTTATATAAATAAATCAAAATTAACGATTTTGATTTGCATCAACGTTTTAAATTTAAACATGCCCTTTGTAAGTAAGATAATTGCAAAATAATTATTAACGTTTTTTGAATAATGACGCGTTTTTTTGTAAAACAGTAGTCCGGTCGGGTTACTTGTATATATGATAGGGTTATGGGTCGTCCAGGCTCCCGTCGTCCAGGCTACCGTCGCCGCAGCTTTGCCGTAGCCTGTTCCAAGGCAGTAATCCAGGTTTCCACTTTAACAGTGTGCCTGTATGTCTCACTACTCAGTCAGATTTTACTCTATAATCTATATAAATTAGTGTTTGCCAATTTCATTATAACATTTTTTTGATATACAATTTTATTCAAAGTTTATATCCAGAGAACGAATGTATTTCCACCAACAAATACTCATTAACTGGCATGTTGACCAGCTTCAATAGTTTCTGATACAGCAGGGGCAGTTATCTCATTCTTTGTTAATTCTTTATTATTATCTTTAATACATATTTTGCATCAGTATCTTGTTACCATGCGTGAAAAGGGGACATTGGTGTGTAGCAAGACACTATAGTCTATTAAGTTGTTAATGCTTTTTTTGAATTTACAATGTTATGCTTGTGCTTATCAAATGTGATGTTTATACAGACATTATTGTTTACAAAAGCTTTGATTATGTCCTTTGTCATTAGACCTTTCATCCCTTTAACATACTATCTTTCTTTTCAATTACAGTTAGTGTTGTTTTTTTAAATGTCGTTGAGCTGCCAGCTCGAATTCCCTTGTTACAGTATATAAAATAATATGTACTTCAAATTACCTGTAGTTTAGATAAAGAAACAGAAACGCATACACTACCTTATATTTTGAGTTTACCGCAAATAAATGCTTTTTAAAAGATTGCGGTACGTTTGGCACATCTTATTACTGAAGATCCTATACGCACCATACTCCATAATTATAAATGCATACCTAATATGTACCTCGTCCGAAATGGTATACACTTTCACCAAAATAATACGTTTCTTAAAGTGACAAGGGTGACAAATGGTGTAAAATTCAGGGGATCACTCCCACTGGGTTTCACATTACTGGGAAAATATAGGTATTTGTGTTTGTCTCATACGCATGTTCAATCAAACAATCTTTTGGGAATACGGCATATGTTATTTTCTCAAGAATGCGAATTTCGTGAAGAAAAATGCTATGCAGTCATTGCTATACGATCAGGAAGCAGGTGAACGCAAACACGTGCATGCTCATAATTGTGGTATTGTTGTTTTTGCCTTCAGATAATGCAATCTCGAAATAAATAGTATATTATTATACAGAGTAGTAATTAAATAAGATAGTTTATTCATAAAATTGCACGTGTATCTTTAAACTTATTTATTTTTTTCCTCGATTGTGAAACACATTATTACAAATTAGACAAATCACGCTCGAATCTTTCTTTACAGTGTGTTGAACAAATATTTAAAACATATAAGGATATGTATCTTAATCAATTACACCACACATGGCCGTGACAGAGGATCGTACCGACGACCCTCCACTCCAGGGTATGATTTTCTTCAGCTGAACCACGCGTTCCATCTCTAATTAGATAATATTGTTGTTAATTGAATCAGTAATCGTTATGCATGTAAATTTTACAATAAAAATAAACACATTATACCGGCGACCAAGCTGTGCATGCATAGTGTGAAAACATGTTACAGTAGTAAAATGGTTGTATTTTGTGACTAATTCTATGTTGTTTCATTTCTTCTGTTTTGGGAATGGTGTTTATGAAGCCAAGAGCAAATGTTTAAGGGCGTATGATACATCTTATAGGCATCTACTACAAATATTACGAGTATTCCCATCCAATACTTTAATATATAAATAAGAGTGTAAAAACAAACATAAGTATGTCACAGTGATTTATGAACACTCCGAAATACGTAAGCAATGCACGAACCACAAACCGGTCTTATTTTTTTTGTGTGTTGTTCTTTTTTTTTCAGCTTTGTCTTCTTTTTTATCTCAAACGCTCAACCACACAAGTATGAAAATGATGTATATCTATGATGAACGCAAACAGATAAACGTCAAAATCGGTTACACACATGGATATTTTATTGTTATAAATATTGTACTGTTAATAGTCCTACTTCAGAAAAAGAATAAACGTAAATATGAAAATGTACAATTTATTGGCTCCTGTAATGGACAGGTGTTTCTGATATCCATGATGAACATCGCGGCGATACCTATCAGATTATTAGCGTTTTATGATCATAGTGTGAATGTAAAATATCATTCACGAACTAGAAAATAATAATAGTAGTATGTTATAATGATAGAAACTAAAATTTGCACATTTTAATTATGCTTTTAATATAACTTGTTAAAAGTAATATAATGAAGTGTCTATAGGAAAATATCATTCTTAGTTATATTTGATATAAAAAAACATTTCGAATACTTATGACATATAAGCCTGGATTTTCTAGAACAAACCATGTCGAATGTAAAATAATTTAGACATTGATTTCAATTAAATGTCTTAGATATGTGATATAAAATCATTTCGAAACAATACCTGACGATTGTGCATGTAATTATATTTTTTAAAATTATACGACAAACTGAAGTTAGTTTTATATTTTGCTTAATGTTTCAATATTCTACCGAAACTAACGCTTATTCTAACCTTATGGGAGCCTTCAAGTTTAAAGAGTTACAAAATTAAATATAGTTAAATTAAAATCGAATTTCAAATAAACTTTTAACTGCTAAATTGTACGACTTATATTGCGAAAGTTAGCAACAAATAATTTAAACATACGCACGTTAACATAAAGTAGTGTTTAACTTAAGTGACATCGGTATTTCTATTGGGTAATATCAAATTAAATACATTTTTGATGTATTTCTATGGTTTAAAATCGAAAGAATACACACTTTTTATTACATTTGCAGTCAACCCTGTCTTAAGCAGCCACTCAATAGAAAGAGCAAAATTGACATTTTAAAGCAGGTGGTTGCTTAATACAGATTGATTAAAATTAAAATTACAAAAATGGTAAATAGAAAATGTGGCTGTTTAAGACAAATGGTTTCTTAAAAGAGGTGGCCACTAACACGGGTTTTACTGTATGTAAATATTATTCTTTAAAATGTTGTATACAGTAACAACCTGATAACTTCCAAAAACACAACCGAACAAGGCCTTTTTACTCTAGATATGTTTTACACTTGGCTCCAATCTCGCTTTTCTCCCACCGTCGCCACATCATAGAATAAGAATTGTAAATGAAATATACTCTCCTCTTACAAATGTGAAAAATGTGTGTGTAAAATATATGATCTGAGCAAACAATTTTTTGTTGAACAAAATACGAGATATGTGTGTTTTGTCTTGCATATTCACACATGTTATTAATTATATCGATAGACTCAGATTCGTTTAATTGCGTTTTCTGGAGAAGGAAATATTGAATCTATCAATCAAAGACCAACAAACACTTAACAAAGAATCCCTATACACGACAATAGATTCACTTTTATTTTACAACTACATGTAGCAAAATATTAACACGTGCTAAAACACGTGCGCGCTATTAACAAAGGGTCAACTCCTGAGTATGCCATGCCATTTAGCAAGACCAACATCAAACAAAAACTGCCTTTGTCTGTGAGGCAAACATAGTTTTATAGCACACTGACATCTCCTTGACTTTGAGTTAAAGACATATACTTTGACCTTGATACATGTATCAGCATGTAATCTTTAATAGAATATGTTATTGAGAAAAAGAATCAAATGGCATGTTTTCTTAATTATCAGAATATGTTTCCTCTTAAACATGCAAACATAATTGTCATATCTATTGTCTTCGATATCATTTTTTATAATAAGAAATATATTTTAGTAATTTGATTTGGCATATATGTACATCTAAAATAGGAAAATATGTGTCCAACAGGAGACGCAAAATTCATACGACTCAGTCAGAACTCCACTATAAATACAATCAATATATAGACCATATTGTTAAGAACAAATATTACATACAAAATATTTGACATCCTGTGTTCTGAAACCTGCTGCAAAACAACGGTAAATTTGCATACGCTGGCAAGTGTGTCATCACTGTGATTACTTTGTGATAAAACAAATAATGTGAATACACAGGTTAATTAGATTTTCCTGTCTTCACACTTCTTTCCTATATTTGTGTTAATGTGATATATGTTGCTGTATCATTTGTCTTCTATGTCGGCTTTTGAACGCACAATTTTTACATGTATGATCAAAGAGTATAAAGACTTACATAGGTCAACACGTATTATTTTAGATATGTGTAAGGAATCGTTAGACACAGAGATAAGAACAAATAACTCAAGGAATGAGCTTGATAATCCATCGAGAATGAGTTGCTGGCAGTTCACCTGGTGCATGCTGTCAATCAAGCTAGTCGATAATCCAACCAGCGATTAATATCGGTTGCCACGTTAACATTTTCCTTAGACAAGCTAACTAGCAAGTCCAAACAATTACTAGATTGTATTTACTTGGACAAACAATTCCACGTGGTCAGTGGCCGGAGCGAAAGTCGTTTTCGCGTCAAGTCAATTGTCCTTGACTAAGGATATATTTTTCACCAGCATATGATATGTTTTAAAGTTTAAAATCATTTTCAAACCATTGTCAGTTGATTTCATGATTCCCGACGTAACGAGAGTCAGTTTTAAAGCATTTGAAATACTTTCAACACCGAGCTTTACATTATCATGGCATTCGTTGATTATTTAAATATTACGTCTCCTTTTTGACATATACGAGGCGTGTCCGTAAAATACGTAAACACCATGTATAAAACTTGAAACAAACACTTGCCATTGATAAAATTTATATAGCCGTATAGGTGACGTTAATACCAACAGAATGGTAAAATATCAATATGATACGCCAAATATTAATACAAATATGCTACAAATGTATTTAGTTATTGTTTGAGGGTGTTAAACTTTAATGCTCTTGCATTTTCTTAACGTTTCGACAACAAACCACACAAGCTCCATGAATGCTAAATTAAGGTTTTACTTGCAACAACTGACAAATCGATCCCGTACATGGTTGAGCAGAGTCTTTGAGACACGTCACTTCCATGGTTTTAGCTAATCCATCTTGTCCGGACAAAGGGTAACATGCCATCATTGTAAATTACTGTACCGTATTCTCGCACACTGGGAAATTTCCAGGATTGTATTTACCACCCTGGTATTATAAGCACTTTCAACAACAAAATAAAATGGGAAAATATAGAGTATTTTCATACATACACTATAATTTGTATGCTTTAATGTACAAATGACATTCAAATCCATTTGTAAACGTTAAATGTTTTTCTTATATCTAATGAACTTTGTTTTAACTTTACTCACCGACAATGTTAAAATGATAGCATTTGACTTTTTATTATTATCATTATATGCGTATAATCAGTTATTTCAGCCGATGCGAATAACGTATGGTGTCTTGGCGGGATGTGGGGTTCCTCCGAGGCCGCTTGGTCTATCGCCGAAAATTCCAGACAAACAAAATAAATGTTTACAATGATGAATGTACAATGTATTATCAGGTTAATATGATACCCACCCATTGTTAACCATTACATACGAGCGATCAAGTGGGTTTAAACAATTCGATCGAAATCTGACAAGTTAACAAACTAGTAGATCTGGAACATGCCACGTGAAGGATTCAAAACGAGAGTTAAATAAACAAATTGTCTGATTTATATTAGTATTTAATAACTTCATCCTCTGACGTGACCTTTGGTTTTAGCACCTTTGTTTATGCGCTGTGTATGGCAGGAAGAAAAATGTCTTCTTGGACGAAAATTGTGTTGCAAAAAAGTGTCAGAAAAACAATTATAGTGCCTGATAAAATTAAAAATGAGAATGGGAAGCAGATTCTAAAAAAAATCATAGACCTATTTCTGCATCCCTTTCAGTGTGTACTGTTGCTAATTTAATTAATGTTTACTAACATGTATTAAAGTGTTGTACATTTTTTAATAAAGTACTGTTTAAACAAAAACAAAAACAAAACGGGAATATGTATATCACGAGACATAGCCATGGTGGAGGATTGAACCCACGATCATCCAATGCTGGATCTGATGCTCTGCAACTCTACAAACGCTTGACCAGTTTGAAAATGACAAGTCAGCGATAAGGGTGTCAAGTGACCCCGTCCGTTTATGGCATTTTCCAAAAAACATACATAACTGCTGACTGCTTTTCTTCTTCTACTTCTTCTTCATCTCTTCTATTTCTTCTTCTTCTTCTTCTAATAATTTACAGAGCCAACTCTGGGACACACACACACACACACACGCACACGCACACGCACACACACACACACACACACACATCCTCCCACACACACACACACACACACACACACACACACACACACACACACACACACCTCTCCCTAGAAAGCTTTCAGACTTTACGCCGTAGCCAGGTGCTATGATAGCTGGTTCCAACGCCATGTAGCCGAGTGGAAGAAACAATAAAATGGTTTAAAACATGTACTTGTAACACAATGAGTATCCTAGAATAAACCGATCTTCTCATACTAGTATTTAGTTTACATTGTTTACTGGTGTTGGTGTAGGTCCGTGTGAATATATGTGTGGTCCCTGTCACTACTCATCAGCTGTGGACATAAATATAATAATTTAAAACCATCAGCTCGAGTGCCTTTATCCATGTACCACAGCCATGTGATTATCTTAATTATAACCCATTGTGCGAAATTGAGGTGTCTTGCTGCTGAAACATGTGATTATATTCGGCTCACTGACCTGATGGAGATATCACAAGATTATAGTCTCAGGCAACCTTAGATGCCCATTTACCAGATGTGTCAAGTGCACCCGTTAATCCGGATTAAGCTCACCAGTGGCAGTTTTTGCTACTTACCATTCCTTACAGTCCCTTCTTCTATATGCATGTATAGTTGTCTGTAGAATGAACCTAACTCCCTCGATTGGGTCCGTTCAACAGCAATCGTAACGAGCACGCCGATAGGCCAGTTGCTTCAGGGAAACTTTGAATGACGTCATAATTTAGCGTTCAATTGCTATGAATTCTGGGACAGGCATAGAATTCCCTGCTTTTTCCATTGGTGGTTAATAGACCTGATTCGGGAGACATCAGGTTCTGGGATAGACTACATGTATTGTGTTTATCTTTTATTAATTTATATATTGATTATGTTTATCCTATTAGTGTATACTAATTTATTTTAGCTCGATTCCGAAATAAACTCAGAGCTTGAAGACCCGCTTCCTCGGTTGAACAAGTACTGAGGGTTATTTCTGACAGGCTAATGGATCGAGCAGAGTATCAAACCCGTAACCTGAGTGAGCGTGAGCGACCAACGTTATACCCACTGCACTACCGCCCCGTCTTTGATATTGTGGGGGCTGTGTCCTTCGCATGCTACCTCTACTGCTGGACATGTTTTCTTTATTTCACAGAAAATATGAGAACTTTAAAAATACAAATTGATATTTCCTGGCAATTTTATACCATATACCAGATGAACTATAAAGCAATACTTGTTACGCCTTTTGTTGTAAATGACCACAAATGAACAAAACAGGACGTCTTTTGACCATAAACCAGAGTTATATGCAACTTTCAAAAGTAGTAATTATTTAATTCAAGTTTCAAAGTATATTAGCAACTTGACAAGACATTTGCATAGGGCCATTTACAATGATTACAAAAATATGGCAATAATATACAGTTTAAGACAATAACATACTGTAACAGTTTAATACAATGCAAATAAATATATGGTGAAAGTGGAATACATATTAAGAAAAGTCAAATTTTCAAGAGTATTTTTTCTAATGATTAATGCTTCTTTGATGAAGTTTTAAACATCTTTTTATTCTTAGTTTGACATAAAAGTATTGCATTTATGTACTGAAGACGATGATAGGTTTTACTTATATCAGTATACCTTGTGCAACATAAGATGAAATGATATGCAGATTCATTTACATTTTGATTGCACAATTTACATAAATGATTTTCCCTATCTATAAATACTAAAATATATGCTATTCAGAAAAAAGCGATAAGTAAACAGTTATCCAAACAATCTTCTGTGTATTTCACTTGGCTGATACAAAACCTGTAATACAATAAACAGAACACGTTCAAATAAATAAAACACACGCAATAGCTTATTGATGTTGAGGTAATCACAACGATTTCTTACACAAGTTATTTTTTGTTTTGATTTGGCCACAACAAGAACTCATTCAAGATACTGTGGTTATATAATAACTGTGTAAGTTCTGGTGCAGATCAATTAGAAACTGGGTTTCCTACCTAGAGAATTATGTTCTGACGATCCATAGCTACATTCCTGACATGATTTACCGAGTATTGGCCAGTCCAATATGTTTGGTGAAGATGAAATGAAAACTGTGGTCACACAAGGTCATATAGCGCATTATTTATGTTTCAAGGGTCAGAAATCCGAGAATGGTTATCCAATTAAGCCAGTTCAAGAGCTTGTCTGAAATAATAAGGTTATATACCTACTATATGTACCTCTGATGAAGATCAAATAAAAAATGTGAGTGTAAAGTGCACTCAACAACATATTTACCGACTGGCGGATGACGGGCAAATGTCATTAAGAACAACTCATCTTGAGCGTTGCTCTGGTGAGCTACAAACGTATTCAGTTGCTTGTGCACCACAGTTATAGTCAATACTATGCTAGGAATCGCAAACCTCATTATCAGGATACAATGTTGGCGTTGTTTATTATGACTACATGAGGTCTTCCATGTTCCCTGGATATCTTAAAGTAATGACCATTGTTCCCCAGATCTCCAAAAGTATTTGACATAGTTCCCCAAAAGCATTTTCTCTAGATCTCCAAAATTAGGCCTATGATCCCTGGATCCATGAAAGTAATGGCCAATATTCCCAAGATCTTTAAAAATAATTGGCCACGTTTCCCAGATCTCCAAATTCCCTAGGAGGGCCTCTTACATGTATAACTAATATCTGATTGGCCTGCATGTTAACTATTCTAATGTCATGACGCTTATTGGCAATCATCTACAAAATTGTAAATAAATTCCAATTTAGATGTAGAAATGGCGGGAAATTGTATCATTTGGCACGTGCTATTAGTTTACTTTCGTCATACGAATTCTTAAAATAAAGGCATCATAACAGCATCACATTGTTGTAAAAGACTGGAATAGGTTATCCATCTCGTATTGCCATGAGAATTTGATACGCATGGAATCGATCAATTTCATGCAGAGTAATTTCTTTCTTGCCATAAACCTCGAAATAAACATCAATTTATTCTCCTCTGTCACCATTTGGAATGTGCAGATAGCCTTGTCCAAGGGAAAATAACACACTGCGAAGAAATAATTCTTTGATTTGTCGCGCAATTACTTCTAGTTACAATCAGCATTCCGTCCAAGTAAACAGCTGACATGGCCAGGCACGATGACGCTGGTATTTACCATGTTCATGTCATATGGGTAGCACCATCATGGATCATGACATGACATCGAACCAATACAGCAGGAAGGTGTTATGTGGCTTCATGTTTTCTAAAAAAATATAGCACCTTAATGCTCCAAGCGGTCGATTTTCTCCTGTGAATGTATATACAGTACGTAACGTCTGTACTAAACATATTTAATCATTTAAGAGATATAACGATCATTCTTTTGAAAATAAAACAAAAGCTTGTAAGCAATGAAATAAGCTAACCTTATTACGAGTTAAATGGTTGATAAAACTTAACATGACAAATTCTATACTGAACGTAAGAGCGAACCCGACACCTGATATTTTATATACATGACACTTTATGTATTTTCTCAAAAAATCTTAAAGCAGTTTCCTTGAAATTTTTACTTAAATAAGAAAGAATATTTCGGCTATATAACAATACTTAAGTGTCTGTTTATGTCGTATACAAACGTAGATTCATATTTTGATTAAGATATTGGAAATACAAAATTGGCGGGTTAGCTGTTCCGTTCAGTATATGTAATGATAGTGGTGTGTAACCATATTGTGTTGCGTCCCTTGATTTAACTCTCATATTTAGAAGGCAGTATATAAAAATCGTTTAACATTCGCTGCACATGGCTGTTAGTTTTGTGCTACTCTACCGAAAAATAAAATAAAAACAATACAGTTTATAACAGTCACACTTTACCCCTTGGAACACCAAGGAACACAAGTATTACCTTGATGCTCCAAAGGGGACGAATTGCGGTAGAAAATATCAAATCTACAATAGATGTAATCATCTGCAATAGTTAGGGCCATCCTTTATTTTATATCTTAAGTTATCCATGAACTTAAGATAGGGAAAATCGTCGGCAGGAGAAGAGGGGGGAAGCAGAAACTGTTTACATAAATAAAGTAGTAACTGCTGATCGCGGGGATTATTTGAATGGGAGGTATGTAGCAGATGCGCTACAGGGCGTATTTATCGCCACATCAAACACTATCGCTGCATCAGTGCACCATCATACAGACAGCAAGTTACCAGGGGTTGCTGTTTACTGGATATTTGCCAAAGATATCTACAAATAATTTTTTAGTATTTGAATTAATAGCTTAAAACCACACTTTTGGGAGCTTTATATTTCAAATAGCAAATACATTAGAAAATTTATTTCATTCAAAATATAGATACTGCCGAATAAATAAATAATTAAAAGAAAGCTAATTGGATATATTGAGATGAGTCATTTTATATGAGCACAATTTGCTCTAGCTGAAGAGTTTGCATCAGTGTGCTTTACAATTATAGTGTTGTTGCCGTTTTGGTTTTTTTTGTTGTTGTTGTGGTGGTGGTGGTGGTGTGTGTGTGAGGGAAAGGGATGTTTAACGCTATTTTCAACACATTTTAAGTTTAATAACAATGTTATTTTCAAATATGTCGTACTGAAAACTAAATTATTTCACTGCATCCTTTTTTATATTAGAAACCTAAGACAATCACTTCACTATGCTGATTACTCCATTCAAGTCAGGTGGACTGAGACATAAGATTAGAAGGCATAGAACCACCATTGGAAAAAGGAAGTGTTTCCGTTGGGTAATCACATAATAAATAATCCTTGTTTCTTCTTCTTTAAAAATTCACTTTCCTATTTTCAATGTTCATTTTTTATTTGAATAGCATTAATGGTGTATTTGGAACATTGTGAAAGCATTGTCATGTTTGAATTGCGAATTTATTAAAAAAAAAAAATCCATGGAAATTGGAGTAGGAATACATGCTTTCGGAAGTCTGCTTTCACTTTGTCAACAGTGTACACACTGAGCAGAAAAAAAATCTTATATGGCACATGACCTCTACTTTTCTCATCATATTTTGGTAGTGCAGAGGTTGACAAACAGTAAAATGTAAGTTTCAATTCTCTCATTCGGGTCTCTCTATAAATCCCCTACCGGTTTACCTGTAATTTTACCAATTCTGTTCTCATAAAAACTACAATTATTGTCCGACTGAAAAATTAAAACGACCTGCATTATACTCTTCCAAACTCAAAAGCCACACAAAGTCAATTTCCATGCATTGATACATTTTACCTTTTTATTCTGATAGAGCAGAAAACAGTGCAGAACCTGTTCTGATTTCTCGTTACGAGAATCAGAAAAGGTTCTACGCTGTTTTCAATAAGCTTCTATATTAAAGGTATTCAAAGGTATCCATATGAAGGTACACATTAGAAACAAGTACAGCTGTTTTTAACAATTTACATAGAGATTCCATCGTGTTAGCAAGATGCGAAATTATAGTTAAACATAATTGAAAATACATACTTAAAACAGTAAATTACCATGAAAAAAAAATCTCGACCCAAAATTTAAAAAAAATAAATAAATGACAAGTATTATCAATGTTCGTGTTTCGACTTCCCGCTACCATTAAAATTCAGGGAGTGTTAGTTATTGTTCATTTTGTATACTGTCAACAATCGCATCTCTCTCATAATGAAATGTTCAATTTACATTGAAACCGTACTCGTATCTGTAGATGTTATCCCATTCACAACTGACAATAAACGTTTTAATTGAAGATTTGCAGATAACAGTATCTTTTCAAATTGCCTTTTTTCCGGACAAATAGCTATCTTAACTTATCGCTGTTATCTTGTTTTTTTTTCAGAATAGTTTACTTTTATATAATGTTCAACTGATTATTATTAACTAATATCAAAATATTTGTTTAGCCTTTACAACTTTAGTATCATGATTATGTATCAGATGGGTATCAGTATACCGATATGACAGTGGAGGTCCGCACGTAGATCAATGTTATCTAGTCATCGATCATCTTACAAAAAAAGAAGATAAATGTGTCCTTTATAATTTAAACATGGGGGCATCGAAGTTGTATACATATGTAAATGTATAATTAAGTCAACAAATCTGATAGTTTAGTATTTATTATACACTGAGTTTTTTGCTATACTTTTTGTGAGTTTCTTTTCTTTGTCTTTTTACAACGATTGCCCATCACAACAGAATAGCTAGTAGCATACTTCTGGAGCTGACAACGCAAGGAGTAAATTTCGATATTTCAACCACAACACCTTGTATCTGGCATATTCAGTTTATTGGTGGAGGAAGACATCAGAATAAATATAAATATAAACATTGTCGTTCCGTAAGTAAGTGCCAAACTTTTGAAAGAGCACCTTGCAGAGGCGTAGCTTGACTGAAAACAATGTGTAAGCGCAGTTGTGTGGTGGTTGGGGTGGGGGGGGGGGGGGGGTCAAGGGCCGTGCTTCCCCGAAAAGAAATTGAGCTAGACTGTCGTAGCTGGGTTTTGGCGTATATTTCTATGTTTTAAGGGATCTGGTAATCCTTAATATTAACCTTGAATTCACTATTTTATAAACAAATCTTTTAAGGTTTGTTCGCTTTAATAAAGATTAAAATGAAGTAGCATGGGAGTCCGATTTCTTTTTCATTTTTTGCCATTTTTATTCTCAGAAACAAAGTGAAGGCACGTGCCAACAGTGCCTATAGGAAGCTACGCGCCGGCATTGTGTGATTTAATCGAGCTTTGAGAGGTAAGTGGCCATTAGACGACAATATCTTACACCACTCGACCATGCATGTCCCTCTATATGGGAACAAATGATAGAGGAAGTCAGTGAGAGTAAAATAGCAAAATAATTGCCGCAATTAGAAGAGTGCCAACATGCTTGGAGCCTTGGCCATGTATTACACCACTCGACCATGCATGTCCCTCTATATGGGAACAAATGATAGAGGAAGTCAGTGAGAGTAAAATAGCAAAATAATTGCCGCAATTAGAAGAGTGCCAACATGCTTGGAGCCTCGGCCATGCATTACACCACTCGACCATCCATGTCCCTCTATATGGGAACAAATGATAGAGGAAGTCAGTGATAGTAAAATGGCAAAATAGTTGCCGCAATAAGAAGAGTGCCAGCATGCGTGGAGCCTGGCAATAGAAGTCGACCACCCTGATGATTGTTGGCCGGTCACTATGGAGAGCGTTCTGTATCCTTGTCATACCAGAGGTTGCTAAACGAGATACCATTACAGGTATCTCACTTCGCAGTGATTGTGACAAAAGACGGAGCGGCGATAAACGATCAAACCCGGTTTCTTGTTGAGATCGATCACATCGGCTATATGTCAAATGATGTGAATTAATTGTGTATAAGTTAGCTAATATTGAGTACGTTGTCACAGTAGATACGATTTAGAGAACATCCCAAATCAATAAATCATTGCATATTTGTCGTCAGCGGTAGGTTGTCAGGCTAAACCATGTAATCCTCAAGGTTTAAAACAGACACGGCATTGTTCAGTTTATGCCTTTGTTGAATGACGGCTGGACTATCAAAATGTCCACCTGAATGAGTTTATAATGCCCAGTTGGCTAGTGGATTTGTTATTAAATGCATAGTTCATTCGTGTTTTTCTGAAGTCCTTGGAGGCGCTTGGAAATTGAGTTAGACGTACTGTATTACAAGATACGAACAACCGCAATTATACACTTGGTAAAGATTACTGATATGTACCTGCTGATGCGTACGGTGTCCCATTGGGGCCATCGCGGCATATTTTTTAAATTAGGTAAATCGAAATAACGAAACAACGATGGTTAAAGGTCGAAACAACGAAAGTACGATGGTGAAAATTCGAAACTATGATGGTGAAATGACGAAACAACGATGGTGAATAGTCGAAACTATGATGATGATCGTAATTTCGACTTTTCACCATCGTTATTTTGACTTTTCACCATCGTAGTTTCGATTTTTTACCATGCATTACATGTATTAAAGTCAATGTATAGTAATTACATGATTATCATGTAATGTACTATAAATTATGTAAACGCTCTTCATACCCGGAGGAAATATGTAAAGGTTGAAAAGGTTAGGGTTTGTGTCATGTTATGTTGAATATCGAAAGGTGAAACGCAAATATCAAACTAGTTTCTATCTGTGAAGATTGAATGGTTGAATATTAAGTACCACTGAATGATCATTTTATGTCATTAAGAGCAAGCAGACAATCAGTTAATCTAACCACTGTTTCCTGGAATCCTGGAAGGTTAACCAGTCACTTTCCGCAAGTAAATGATAACTTTCCCACATGAATCAGTAGTGAGAGACGAATGATAATGAGATACAATGTCGAATACCAATCATCACGGAGACTGGACCGGCGGAGATACGAACTCACGACTGCTGTATTTCTAGATAGACGCGCTAACGACTGAGCTAATCGGGCCCGGCCTATCTGTAAAAAAAGGTAATATCTATGTTCCTCACATAATACTTGTATAGTCACACAAACACTACAATAAATAGCTCATAGGGGAAAGACTCTTGGTGAGATTTCGATTACCAGTCTGGGTTATTCTGCATACATATACGTATCCCCGACAACAAAGAGGGATTGCTAATGATCGTGCTGACGGCCGATGCCGGACATAGTGGTCATTTACTCCATCTAAACATTCCACTCACGAACATAAACCGTCACAAAATCCCAACACTGCGAAATTAATGATGCAGTGTTCCGGCGTGCGAATTGTTAACGCCTTTTCCGCATTTCCAGTGCAATTCGATATAAAAAATTGCAAAGGTCTGCCAAATTCAAACGGACGTTGGTTGCCTTTCATTTCTACAGAAACGTTTGAAGAAAAAGTAAAAACATTTTTCTGTGATATCCTGGCAGGTCGATGACAGATAACAAAATCATTAGGATAAACTATATCAGAAATGGGCGGCTATAACGTCAATGTAGACAAAGGAACAATAACTGTAAAAAGACAACGCAGTCCGTACTCGTATCGAGTCTTATCTAACGGTGAATCTCTAAATAGATTTTTAGACAGTTAAAGAATGATTTTTGTCGCCAAAGAAGGCTCAAAATAATTGCATATTAGTGTATGATCAATTACATTTTGAAAATTACGTAATCAGAACATGCATACATGTAAGTATATAATTATGTAAGTGAAAATATAACAGACTAAAAGTATGTTAAAATACAAGAGAAATTATTACAGCCAAACCTGTATAAGCGGTCACCTCTATTGAGGAGCCACATATCTGAAGCAGCCACATTTGTTATTTCACATTTATATGCTTTCAGGACAAATTAGCCTGTATTTTGAAAAGAATAACAACCTGTCTTAAAGGTCATTTGTGCGCCTTCCCTTAACTGGCAGACAGACAGACAGACAGACAGACAGACAGACAGACAGACAGACAGACAGGCAGGCATGCAAGCAGGCAGCCGACAGACAGACAGACAGACAGACAGACAGACAGACAGAGAATGAAAACAAAATTGTTCGTCTTCTAAAGCCAATGTTTAAATTAATGTAGAAATTTGAGAAATATTTATTTGGGGCAATAAGAGAGATAATCGTGTTTCATATACTGCAAAACTAGTGTACGAGTGCTTTCCCTTGCTTTATTTTACAATAATTACTATTTTTGCTTATTGAGAAGCCTCACCTATATCGCCGATATTTTTTCGATCTTAGCAGTAAAACTACACATTTATATTAAACAAAACATATTATGGACAATATGTTCACTGTATTTTGTCTCTGTAATGTAAAATCATTTAAATGTGTTGCCCAAATACTAAATCGCAGTCCGCGATAAAAGTATCGAGCACACGATAAATTGTTTATTGACAGGCTTGTAAAAAATAAAATTAAATATGATATTGATTTATATTAGAATCTAGTAACTTACTTTACAAAATGTGAATAATTTACCATATTAAAATATTATCTTGAATTTATTAATATAAATAAAATACCGTAGATCTAAGAATTTTATTTAGGTTCATAGAGAGACATAGACGCATGCCTCTGGTTCATATAGAAAATGTCGTCTGCTGGTATTTTTTTCTTTTCCCTGTGGCATATATAGCAGAATCATAATTTTGTGTGAGACCGGTGACTGTTGTGGCAGAGATCGCGACCGCGCCGCGAATTAATGAACCCTTGTGCAACAACGAAAACAATAACAACAAATGTATACTTCCGGTAAAACAATACAAGTGGGTTATTGCGCATACATGGTATTTGCAACTTAAATATCGTTTGTAGAATAATTGTATCTTACATTAAAACTACATTCTAAACAAGTAACACCTCAGGTCTGTTTACAAATGATGTACAGATTCAATTAAAGCTGAATGGTTTGGGAAAGTTCCGTCCCTTATTAGGATGTTTCGCCCCAAGATTTATCCCCCTTGCACCTTTCACACCCGACCGTTTAATACTTCGTTAACATCCAAACATATCAAATAATTAGTGTTAGTTATAAAATATTGTTTCATTGATGTTTTGGTTATAATTTCAAGTGTAAGTTCAACTTAATGGAAGTGCATACCCGGCAGTGTTTTTTTTAACCTTTAGCGGAAGGAGGTCTTTCTTTTTTTGTTTGTAGCAGTGACTTAATTACATTATTTCATAATGTTTATGTCTCTGTTTGTAGGTACTTTGGTGACAATAAGGGACAAACAATAAGATAAAACAAACAACTGTATATTGCTAGATATGTAATTAAACAACATGCACCTTTATTTAAATAATCCTATTACCGGATAAAGGCTATATATTGTTGCTTTATTTATTTATTTAATAGACCTGTGCATTACGGTAGAACAGACGACTCTGGTAATACCGAAATACAATTGAATTATACCTATCAGAACAAAAATGTACATTATAACCCAATAACTTCTAGATTTATATTAATAATACATTTGGTCAACCATTACTGATGTTTAAACAAAGTAATTAATGTAAATTTGATACAAATAAGTGTATTTCGGTTATAATCGAAATCAAGGGAAGTAACTTGCAATAACCGAAAGACACACTGACACAAAAATTGCTGAAAACGCTTCAAATCGTACATCGTACATCAAAACAAAACAAACTAATTAACACTGCCAATGTCATTCATCGTTCTGAACATGACCAAGATACATGTTTAGCTCCGCCTTTATTAGTTGTAAGTCAATCAGATTGCAGATGATATCAGTAACTTTCAATGTGATTACACACGAGAGGTTACAATGAAATTTGACACAGAACGACTAATTGGCATATATCTCGTTGTCTTATCGGTTTTCATATAGTTTACCGCCGAAACAAAAGAAAATAATATATAAAACTGTACACCAAAGACTATCTTAAACACGACCGAAATTTAGAAAAGTGCGACTAGAAATTCGAAGCACAACTGTTCGACAAGACCAAAAATAAACAATCTGAAAAACTGTGAAAAACAAATGACACAAAATTGTCTCTGAAATTGTTACAGTATTTATTCTTTTTACATGCCAACACAATTATGAATGGTGGCCATTTTCTTGTATAAGGTATAGAGGCACGCATGCTCATTATCTTTGATTGATCAAAATATGTTTAAACATGTAAGATTACTTACAACTTACAGTTTATGTACAAGAAATCAGTTGCCTGTGAATTATGAATGATTAGTTTGCAAATAATCAATCCTTCGTGTGCTAAATTTCATTAACATTTAGTCAGGAGATGCCAGTTTCCTATCCTTCTATAAGTCTTTGATGATTCATATGATTTCATTTTGATTACAATTTGATCTGTTGTATTGGTTACATATTGTAGAATTTATTTCATCTTAGAAAGAGTCTGATTGACAATGTGAAAGTCGTCAAGAAATATATGCATGTGTCATCAATTTGTGGAATGGTGATTTTGATTCAGTGTCACTACTTTGATTAAAAAAATTTTTTTTCAAGTCAGCAGATCATTTGTATTTGATTTATTAACGAAAATGCATCCTTTGTATCCATTTATTAATAATTTTGTTTTTAGATATTTATAGCAATTTACCCAAAATACTGTTTATATGAGGAGTTGTGGTGGTCCAGTGGTAACATGCTTGCTCCAAAACCTAGAGGTTTCTGGATTGATTCTCAGTGGGGTTTCTTCGGAATTTTTTCAAACGCACAGTGGATTTTGTAGATAGGAGCACGGCAAACAAATTAAATTTTGAGGATGGCTTAGTGCCGAATAGTGATATCTGAACATCAACGCAAAGACATCAATGTTTCTCAGTCAGTAAGGTCTTTGACTTGCAAACCAGGGGATATTAATAAGTTTGAATCCTGGCGGTCACAATCTTTGTGGTAATTAATAAATTTTAAAATTTAAATGGGGAGGATCCTTGTACTCCCATTCTTCCCCCCCCCCCCCCTCCCACTCCCACCGGTTTTGGCACACAGTGCACAAGGGTACTGACTTTGAAACCAGAAGATACTTGACCTTTTTTGAGAAATAGACATTTTTGTTATTTCTAAGATATTTTGCATGTATTCTTTCTTTTTTAAAAAAGTTAATAGTTGCAAAATATTGAAATAAATTATAATTATATTTTTTTAGCATTTTGTGTATAATATACAACATTTTCTGAAGGAGCACACCCCACCCTCCCCTCCCCACAACCCACCATACCCACACTTGCCAGAGAGTGATTCCCCTTCCCAAACTCTCACCAAGGTTGCCACCGGGCCACTTATAATTGTAACGCTCCTACTCCATTGCTTGAAGGTTATCAAAAGTGACTTTAAACACAATACAATGCATTAAAACTGAGTTGCCAGGTCATGATTCTGAAGAAAAAATAAGATGTTGGCTAGCAAATGTGTACATTTCTATTTCAGATAATGTCTATACCGACTCAGGTGGAAGGAGGCTTTCTAAGTGAAAAATGCAACGTTGTGTTTCCTAGCAACCAGACATTACGGGTACCTGTTGACTTGAATGTTTGCCAGATGATGTCCACAAATTCTCAGTCAAAAAGGGACACAACCCTGCAAAATTCAAAAACATTTGTGGTAAAAGCTTTGGAAAGTCTACAACTTTAAACTCACATGTGAAGGGACACATAAGAGAGAAAAATGGTGGCTTACGAGACTTTGTTTGCCCCAGGGACGGGTGTACAAGGTCATATAACAGGACACAACAATTACAGACCCACCTCAACTTGTATGATAATATAAAACCATACGTTTGTGTTTACTGCGGAAAAAGGTATCCATGTCAATACAGGTTAGTGTTTGTAAAGTCAATTGAAATACATATTACAATTGAATTCAATATTTAGCGTCATTTTATGCCATTGATGACTAACAGATCTGGTTGCACACTTGTTGTAAAATAAATAAATTTTACCAATAGTAAGTCTAGTACAATAATGCATGGAAAAGTTCTTGTTGTAGGAACCAATCCGAGGTCGCACTGCGATATATGATTATTTTTGTAATGTTTTGCGGCTTTATTTCGCGAAATTTTATTGTCCATGGAGAAATCGAATAATTCGCGTCACTTTTACGCCAATGAGGGCTAACAGATGATCAGTTAACCTCAACTCACTTTCCTGTGATCCTGGAAGGTTAACTGGTACTCGTGTACCCCTGTCTCCACAAGTTATTGATTACTTCCCCACTTTGATCAGTGGTGAGAGAAGAATGACAGTGAGAAGCAATGGTGTATATCAATGAACACGGTGACTGTGGCTGGCAGGGATTCAAAGTTATGACCCCCAGATAGATAGTCAGACCTGCTACCAACTGAGCTAACTGGTTCTGATTATAAAGAAGATGGCAATACAACTATTCTTCTCAAAGATTACAGCAGTACATTTTATATTGACACCTATTTTACTTCCTGTTAAAATGTCAAGGTATAAGAGTAGTTGCTTTATAAATGTCTCCTGTATTTTAGCTACAAGCGGCATGTGTTGTACTGCCACGTGGGAGATGGCGGAAGATGTAATACATGTGGGAAACTTTTCATGACCAAGGGCAAACTAGAGGCACACAAACCCATAGGCTAGGCCACTGCACAGCTCGACTGTCATATTTGTGGCACTTCATATGCGTTGAAAAGCAGTCTGAAAAGGCACATGAAGAGGCACACAAAATATGTGTGCCAGGACAAACAATTAGATGAGACATATTCTAACTTTGATCATATTTCTACGAAGTCCAGTGAATCAGTGTATTATAAATGTAATAATTGTCTGCAGGAATTTCGTCAGAAATATCACTTGGATCAACACATCATGCAAAAATTTGCGCCAAACATAAAACTTTTAATAATGATGTTCTTAAGTTTGCTTGTAGTGTCTGCAACCATAGATTCAAATAGACACAAAGTATGTATAAACATAAAAAGAACGAACATGATAGAGAAGAAGCAGAATTCAAAGTGGTTGATGCAGAAGTCAAACATTTCTGAAGTCAAACCGAGAGCATAGATCATAGGGGTCATACAGAGGAGAAAACACACGGAAGAAATGCATTGCTGATTGAGGATATGAGTGTTTGTTGCAATGTCTCGGAGAGGATTGGACATTTGGATTCCATTCCATTCCAATTAAATGATAATATTTCCAAGCTGCTTTTATAATAATTAAATAGAAGTGCATGAAGCAATTTCCTTTGGTGTTTCTCTTTCAGTTGTCTTTTATTTCATCCTCAATCTTGATTTTTGCTTGAAATATCTCGTATATTCTTTCGAAAGGACTCGGATTTCTCTATCTCAGATAGGCTAATGTCAGTGTCATACTAAACACTCATATTTGTGTGGTTAATATTTGTTTTAAATACAGTCAAACCTGTGTAAATGGTCACCTCTTTTAAGCAGCCACTAGTCTTAAGCAGTCACATTTGCTATTTCCCATTTCTATGCTTGATAACAAATTAACCTGTATTAAGCAACAACCTATTTTAAAAGACCACTTTTGCTCATTCCTTTGACTGGCAGCTTACGACAGGTTTAGCTGTACATAGCATATATTGGATATAGGCACATTCAGGATAAAAAAAAAAACTTTCCATATTTCACCCCTTAAATAATAACCTTATTGCTAGTAAGCAATTATTTGATACTCAATATTTTTACTGTGACATTTTTTTCAAACACTTAATTTTAAATATATATTAAATTAAACATGATGTGCTTATAAAAGTTACATCAATTTTTCTTTTGACTGCAAATTTAGAGTTTTTGCTTTAAATAATCATACAAATAATATTTCCAGTGTAGAGTTGGTAATTCCCTAATGAAAACTAGAAACACATGCATGTGTAAAAACTAGCATGAGAAAAATATCAATGTCTTGAAAATAATATACATTATCTTTCAATAGTCCCTGTTTCCTAGCATACTTTTTTTATATAGTTGATTATCTAACAAGGTTAATATATAAACAATGTGTAAAAAACTATTTTCTTCAACATTTACAAATGTGCTTGTTTTTGAAGATGTAATACTTTGAAACAAGTCATATGTACATGTAAATGTCACACGTGTAACATTCAGTATTCAGATGTATGACATTATTGATTATGCTTAGTACTAACATATCTTGTGTTCTTTTTCACATTGAGTACATATCACACACAGATAACTGGTGCTTATATGTTGATGCTGTATAGTGTGCATGTATCACACTTTGATCATAAGCTATGTCACAAGTGGAACACATTTCTATGATATATATCATTTCAATGTTTCTTGGAGAGAGAAAAACAACTACATGTAGTATTATTTTTTTTTGCTACAAACGCTAAAATATTGCTGTATCAAATTTTGTTTTTGCATTTTTGACATACATTGCAAATTTATTCTTTAAAGTATTAGTTGATTTTCAATGTTATGACATAACTGAAATAATGTCAATGTAACCAGTTTGGTGTTTTATATAAATGATACATTTTATTTCTTACCATATCATTTTCTTTAATTGAACTTTATATATCAATTTGTCACAACTTGTATTCACATATGACATTAATTTTTTCATCTGATACCTTTCGTATAAAGGTCAATTTTTTAATGAGGTTTAACGCCATTTTCAACACATTTCAGGTTATAATTTTTTATGGCATATCCAGTTTTACTGGTGGAGGAAGACCTCAGGCCGAGTCAGGCTGAGTAGAACCACTGTCCTTCCGCAAGTAACTGGAAACTTTCTTACATAAAGTTTTTTGAGCGAGCGGGACTTGAACTTAAATGCTATAAATGCTAAGTGTCAAGTGAGGAAGCTTCTATAGTACCATTTTTCATGCCTTTGGTGTGACCCGACCCCGGACCAAATTGAATGTGGTCATTAAATGTTGCCTAGTTATGTCACAAGTTTTTATGATATGGTTTTTCCTATTGCACTTAATTGTTTTTTTTATATAATTGAAATGTTAATGTTGGTCTAAGGAACTTATTCAGGATGTTGTTTCAGTTTATCTTCTTGTTTAAAAGTTAATGTTTAACTTATCAAAGTAGCAAGAACAACTTTATGGTTACAGAAACAATCATTTTTTTGCAACTATTATTTAATAATGACTCGGTAGTAATTTAGGATTGTCTTTATACATTAAGATATATATTCTGACACAAATTAGGTATTATGGTCAGTTAAAGCATCTTTTTTCTAAAATACAATTTTATGTCACAAGTGTAACAAAAGTGTGCATAAGTGAATTGTACACAACTGAAAATCAATGTGAATCAATCAAACGATCTCAGATTTGAAACATACAGTTATTTTAATGCCTAAAATTGTTGAAATTAATTATAAATCAAAGGTCAGAAAAGAATAGCTACAGAACAGATAATTTATTTCAGACTTGTACCTAAATAGTTTGTCAAAATAACATATTTACAACTCATAATACCACGTAAACTACGTCGTTGATAGATGCATCATTAGAGCCGTCATATTTCATTTCCATTTGATATATGTTAAATATTTATTAATGTTTTAAATATCAATGTAAAAATAATGCAAGAAATACTTTTCAATCCTAAGTTCTTCAAGAAGAAGAAGAAGAGGATGAACACATTTATTTAACATTTCAATTATTATTCTTTAATTGCCAAATATATAGTTAAATTTCACATTAAACAATTAAAATGTTATTTCTTATTTCTTATTTTCAGAGAACGTTTTATATACTGGGCAAATCCGATTAAAATATTTTTGTCATTTAATTTAAGCAATTCATTATGGTTGTAAATAATAACAGGCATAAATTACTAAAAAAAGTTTTCTTTACTGTATTTTTTTAAATGGAAACTTGAAGTCATTGAACATATTTCCTACTTATTTGATAAAAAATAGCAAAGAAAAACATTGTATTTTTGTGTGCGAATAAATTGTGAGAGATGAGAAACATTTCACTTATTTTACAAGATGAAAATTAATCTACAATAAAGTGTTTATTAAAAAAGTTATTTGCAAGTTTTTGATATATTTGTAAACTACAGTATACACACCTCATTATGGCATAAAATAAAAGTTTAAAGTTACTTTTAATTCCCCCTACTCCCCCCCCACCCTCCTATGTTACACTTTTGCTTCATTTATTTTGAAGTGACTATATTTGTTGTACGTTATTATGCCACCAACATTCGAAGAATGGTGAAGCAATATTTTGTGTTGTCCGTATCAGTCTGTGCATCAGACAGGTTGTCTGTTCGTCCGGTAAAAATTGGTTCTGATCAATAACTTCTGAAGAGGTCTACGTATTTAATGAATGGTGTGTGCAACTGTATAATTTTATACCCCAAGATACAAAGTATATGGGTGCTATATATGAGTCACACTTGTCAGTCCGTCTGTCTGTCCATCCGTCTGTGGACACTTTTTGTAATCGCTATTTCTCAGTAACCATTGGCCAGAATTCAATGAAACTTCACATGGGTGATTGGTAATAAGCCTAAGTTTCGTATGTCGTCTGCATTTGCATCCGAATAATTGTTCAGTGAGTTATGGTCCTTTGATTTCTTTTAAGTTATTGACAAACAAACATACACACGTAAACAGACAAATAGTAAAGAAGTTGCCAACCCATGAATCCGTGATTCCACTTACATGTAGTATTTTGAACATTATTTTTATTGATTTTAACTACATGTACTGGACAAAATGAAGGGATTGTAGAGCAATGATTGGCACTGTTATTACACTCAAATATCAACTGACCTGCCATGTGCGGCTACATTATGTAATGTATCACGTGACCTGCCATGTCTGGCGACATTTTGTAATGTATCAAGTGACCTGCCATGTGTGGCTACAATATGTAATGTATCAAGTGACCTGCCATGTCTGGCTACATTTTGTAATGTATCAAGTGACCTGCCATAACTGGCTACATCTTGTAATGTATCAAGTGGTCTGTCATGTATGGCTACAATATAAAATGTATTAAGTGACCTGCCATGTGTGGCTACAATATGTAATGTATCAAGTGGTCTGTCATGTCTGGCTACATTATGTAATGTATCAAGTGGTCTACCATGTCTGGCTACATTTTGTAATCTAGCAAGTGACCTGCCATGTCTGGCTACATTTTGTAATGTATCAAGTGACCTGCCATGTCTGGCTACATTTTGTAATGTATCAAGTGGGCTTTCATGTATGGCTACAATATAAAATGTATTAAGTGACCTGCTATGTGTGGCTACATTATGTAATGTATCAAGTGGTCTACCATGTCTGACTACATTTTGTAATGTATGAAGTGGTCTGCCATGTGTGGTTACAGTATGAAATGTATGAAGTGACCTGCCATGGGTGGCTACATTATGTAATGTTTCAAGTGGTCTGCCATGTCTGGCTATATTTTGTAATGTATCAAGTGACCTGCCACGTGTGGCTACATTTTGTAATGTATCAAGTGACCTGTCATGTCTGGCTACATTTTGTAATGTATCAAGTGACCTGCCATGTCTGGCTACAATATGTAATGTATCAAGTGACCTGCCATGTCTGGCTACAATATGTAATGTATCAAGTGACCTGCCATGTGTGGCTACAATATGTAATGTATCAGGTGACCTGCCATGTCTGGCTACATTTTGTAATGTATCAAGTGGTATGCCATGTGTGGCTACATTTTGTAATGCATCAAGTGGTCTGCCATGTGTGGCTACAATATGTAATGTATGAAGTGACCTGCCATGTGTGGCTACATTATGTAATGTATCAAGTGGTTTGCCACGTCTGGCTACATTTTGTAATGTATCAAGTGACGTGCCACGTGTTGCTACATTTTGTAATATTTCAAGTGGTCTGTCATATATCTGGTCACACTTTATGGTAAATAATGTGACATTGTGTCTAGCCTGTTACTTAATCCATAACTCTTGAATTCATTGATACACGTGAATTCCTTCATATAAAATATATCGTTATTTTCGTTTAGACCACTTTGAGGACACGTGACATTTAACAGCGACATTTCTTGTGTGTTGCTTTCTTGCATATCTTTGTTGCTACTACCAGAATATTAATGGCTTATTTTTTTGATAAATGAAGTTGGGCAGATGTGTTCGTTTGTTGATATTTCAGACCACATGTTGTGTGTACGTACGGTAACCAAGCTAAAAAGCATACTGGTAGACATGTAAACATTACTCAAACGGAGACATGGCAAGTTTGATAAATTATCACTTAAAGTGTCGAAAATATGAAATTGAAACACTCCAGTAGGTAAGCAGAGTCTGGCCCTTGATTTCGTTTCTGTTTTGTTAAGGTGCAATATTTGCTGTGTGTTCCTTTAAAGAGGCCTCACCTATTTCACCGATATTATCACCGATATTATCACCGATATTTTTTTCCGATTTTAACAGTAAAACTGCAAATCTATATCAAACATGATATATTATGGGTTTTCTGTTCAATCAAATTATTTAATTTTGTTGATCAAATACTTCATCGCCGCCAGCGATAAAGTCACTCATTGGCCAGTATAGGGTAAGGCTAATACTTTGACGAATAAAATGCCGAACTTTGTATTAATGAATTTCTCATGAATGCAATAAACTACAAGGACGGAAATAAACAATTAATTAAAATGCGACCTTTCTCTTTGTGTTTTAGTTAACTTTAATAATTACTGAACAGAACGTTATAGGTGATGCATCTTTAACGTTATCAAAACACTTGGTGGTAGGCATATTTTCAAAACCAGCGTGATCCTTCAAAGTAATCGACTACACGCAACTGCTTGGCTGCACCAACCAAAACATGCGACAGAAATTAGTAAATCGCATACTCCTTCAAAGGCAACAACTAACTGCATGGTTGTACCACAACATGCGACAGAAATATGTCTGTAAATCGCATATTCCTTCAAAGGCAACAACTAACTGCATGGTTGTACCACAACATGCGGCAGAAATTAGTCTGTAAATTGCATACTTCTTCAAAGGCAACAACTAACTGCAAGGTTGTACCACAACATGCGACAGAAATTAGTCTGTAAATTGCATACTCCTTCAAAGGCAACAACTAACTGCATGGTTGTACCACAACATGCGACAGAAATAAGTCTGAAAATTGCATACTCCTTCAAAGGCAACAACTAACTGCATGGTTGTACCACAACATGGGACAGAAATAAGTCTGTAAATTGCATACTTCTTCAAAGGCAACAACTAACTGCAAGGTTGTACCACAACTAGTCTGTAAATTGCATACTCCTTTCAAACACCATCAACTAACAACTACGGGTGCACCACAACATGCGGCAGAAATATGTCAGTAAATCGCGTAACCCCTCAAAGGTAAAAAAAGGCTAACTGAATAACAACGCCACAAAAATGCAAGAGAACCCTGTTATCGCAATCAAATGATACGACAAGACCAGACTGATATAAATAGGTGTCAAACAGCTTATCTGTCATAAAGTTACACGGACGGAGTAGTCATGACATAGTGTTTTTACATGATTATTTGACTTAAAATCAGTAGGTAAGTTAGAGTTATAATTATAGACTTTAGATAAGGTGCTAATGATAAAATGCGTAGAGTACATATTTAAATTAAATCTTAATTGTATACTTGGGCTCGACAAACTTAATAAAATAAAATAAAAGAAGATAGTATTGTACTTTAGACGCTCTTCATTTCCAAAATGGCGACGCTCTTCATTTCCGAAGTTGCGACGCTCTTCGTTTCCAAAATGGCGTTGCTCTTTATTTCCAAAATGTCTTCGCTCTTCATTTCTAAAGTGGTGACGCATTTCCTTTCCAGAATGGCGACGCTCTTCGTTTCCAAAGTGATGACGTTCTTTCTTTCCAAAACGTTTTCGCTCTTCATTTTCAAAATGGTGACGCGTTTCATTTCCAAAGTTGCAACGCTATTCATTTCCAAAATGACTTCGCTCTTCATTTCCAAAAGTGGTGACGCTCTTTAATTCCAAAGTGGCAACGCTCTTCATTTCCAATATGGCTTCGCTCTTCATTTCCGGAGTGGCGACGCTCTTCATTTCCAACGTGACGACGCTCTTCTTTTTCAAAGTGGTGACGCTCTTCATTTTCAAAGTGGCATTGCTCTTCATTTCCAAAATGGCTTAGCTCTTTATTTCCGAAGTGTTGACGCTCTTAATTTCTAAAGTGGCGACTCCTTTCATTTCCAAAGTGGTAACACATTTCATTTCCCAAATGTCTTCACTCTTCATTTCCAAAATGTTGATGAGCTCCATTTCCAAAGTGGCTTCTCTCTTTATTGCCAAAGTGGTGACGCTCTTCAATTTCAAAGTGACAACGCTCTTCATTTCTAAAATGGCTTCGCTCTTTATTTCCGAAGTGGCGACGCTCTTCATTTCAAAGTGGTGACGCTTTTCATTTCCAAAGTGGCGACGCAATCATTTCCAAAGTGGTGACGCTCTTCATTTCCAAAATGTTGATGCGCTCCATTTCCGAAGTGGCTTCTCTCTTCATTGCCAAAGTGGTGACGCTCTTCAATTTCAAAGTGACAACGCTCTTCATTTCCAAAATGGCTTCGCTCTTTATTTCCGAAGTGGCGACGCTCTTCATTTCAAAGTGGTGACGCTTTTCATTTCCAAAGTGGCGACGCAATCATTTCCAAAGTGGTGACGCTCTTCATTTCCAAAATGTTGATGCGCTCCATTTCCGAAGTGGCTTCTCTCTTCATTGCCAAAGTGGTGACGCTCTTCAATTTCAAAGTGACAACGCTCTTCATTTCCAAAATGGCTTGGCTCTTAATTTCCGAAGTGGCGACGCTCTTCATTTCAAAGTGGTGACGCTTTTCATTTCCAAAGTGGCGACGCAATCATTTCCAAAGTGGTGACGCTCTTCATTTCCAAAATGTTTTTGCTCTTTATTTCCAAAATGGTGATGCTCTTCATTTCCAAAATGGGTTCGCTCTTCATTTCTAAAGTGGTGATGCTCTTCAATTTGAAAGTGGCAACGCTCTTCATTTCCTAAGTGGCGACGCTCGTCTTTTCCAAAATGGATTTGCTCTCCATTTCAAAAGTGGTGACGCTCTTCATTTCTAAAGTGGTGACGCTCTTTAATTCCAAAATGGCAACGCTCTTCATTTCCAAAATGGCTTCGCTCTTCATTTCTTAAGTGGTGACGATCTTCAATTCCAAAGTGGCAACGCTCTTCATTTCCAAACTGGCGACGCTCTTCATTTCCAAAGTGGCGACGCTCTTCATTTCCAAAATGGCTTTGCTCTTTATTTCCAAAATGGATTTGCTCTTCATTTCTAAAGTATTGTCGTCCCGCTCTTCATTTCAAAATTTCTTCGCCCTTCTTTTCCAAAATGGTGACACGCTTCATTTCCAAAATGGCTTCACTATTTATTTCCAAAGTGGTGATGCTCTTCAATTCCAAAGTGGCAACGCTCTTCATTTCCATAGTGGTGACGCTCTTCATTTCCAAAATGGCTTCGCTCTTCATTTCCAATATGGCTTTGCTCTTCATTTCCAAAATGGCATCGGTTTTTATATCCAAAGTGGCAACGCTATTCATTTTTAAAGTGATGACGCTCTTCATTTCCAAAGTGGTGACGCTCTTCATTTTCAAAGTGGTGACGCTCTTCATTTTCAAACTGGCGACGCTCTTCATTTCTAATGTGGCGACGCTCTTCATTTTCAAAGTGGCGACATTCTTCATTTCCAAAGTGGTGCCGCTCTTCATTTTCAAATTGACTTCGCTCTTCATTTCAAAAGTGGCGACGCTCTTCATTTTCAAAGCGACGACGCACTTCATTTCAAAAGTGGCACAGCTCTTCTTTTTCAAATTGGCTTCGCGCTTCATTTACACAGTGGTGACGCTCTTCATTTCCACAGTGGCGAACGTTTGAAAACGAAGAATGTATTTTTAATGTTTTATTTGTATAAATTCACTCAAGAGGAATACGTTTGTTTTACGGCTAGAAACGTCTTATATTGACAGATACGTCAGCCGGTGAAAGCAGTATGTCACGTGACTGGGTGTGGAAATGGAAGGGAATTTTGCTGCTGGCTTTGTGTCCGCTCGTTTATTCTGGCGGTCATTTTAATGGAGGTTCTATCAGCTACAGTATTACACAGAACCCGTCAACCAACAAGTTAGAGGTAAGTGTCTGTTCATTTTTGTTAAAGAGTGAAAATGTATTTATATTAATACTACTACTTTTAATACTAATTAGAGATGATAAGCTCATTAAATTTTATATACATTATAAATTTTTTATTTTCTGAAAAAAAAAACAACACATTTACAGTTAATAATATTCAGATAACACAATTTTTGACATGTAAAATATTTGGAGCCGATACCTCCTTAATTAATAAAAATGTTAATAATGGCAAAACTGTACAGTTTTTCAATTTCATGAGAAAAATGTTTTGGTTTTACATTCATAAGAATTATTAACTATTGATATAATATATATTCTATATAATTCCTTGAAAATAACAAATTATAAAAACTCTTTTTTTTTTCAATTTTATTTAAGAATCGCAACTGGAGTATCCACGGAATCGATCGGTTATGTTAAATATGCTCGCTCATACCGACACAGGAGACAATAGTGTGACAAAAGATTGGTCCGCTCTTTTAGTATATGTTTTATAGATTTTGTATCAAAACTAATAGATTAAAATGCAAAAATGTACATTCTTTGGTTTTCTTCAATAAATATTCGGAATACGGTCCCTTAGAAATGAATAGGTAAAGTGAAGATAAATCTAAGATTTATTTGATTTTTTATAAAATCCACATTATTTGTTGTTACAAACTCTCTTATTTTTGTTTTAATACCAGTATTCTCATAGTGCATGTCCGTGGTTCTCAGCGTATAGTGTTGTCAGTGAGAATTTTATCGTGAACACTATTTCAAATAATATAGATGGGAGCTATACTGTCATATATATCTCAACATGTGTGTATGTGTGAGGTCTGACCATATCCCGCACACATCATCCTGCAATGAATGTAGTAAAAATACGTAAATAAGACTAAATGTGGCTTTTCTGCCAATATGGTTACCATGAACACATTTGGCTTACTCGTATTTTGACCCATATAGTCCCGTCCAGTGCTGTCTTCAAATAGGTTCGAGTCTCGGTATTTTATATTTTCCAAACACAAAATGCCATTCTTTGGTGAAAATAAATATTTAAGGTCATAATAAATTAATTGCTATATTATCATCCCCGCCCTCCCCCTAATGTTCATGCCGCCCAAATCCTTTCTTTTATTTTCATGAAAAAGAACAAAAAAATATATATAAATAATTTATATATAATAAATATATTTTTAAAACCAACAAAAAATAAAATAAAAATAATAGATAAATAAAATAAAATCCTCCCCAACCCCTCACCCTTTTAAATAAAAAAATATTGGATGCTAATCTAGCAATTGATTTATAATGGCCTTTAGGGACTCTGTTATGATAAACAGTACTATCGATAAAAGTTTCCCTTGGATGCATAGTACCTCGGAGTCAAAACAATAAACACAATCGGAGTCGGTTTTACTGAAGCTGTTTGTGAGAGGTAATAAAATGCATGTAAAACTCCCCACGCGCCTTTATACCTGCTGAGCGATATTCTAACGTTGCATGGGGTCTATGTTTCAAAGGATTGATTGGTTGATTAATTGAATGTTTAGCGTTATTTTTATGCCATCGAGGGCTAACAGACAATCAGTTAACCTAGCCATTCTTTCCTGGGATCCTGGAAGGTTAACCAGTAAACGAGCACACGCTTCTCCGCCAGTAACTGATACTTTGTACACTTGAACCAGGCGTGAGATGTGAATGATAATGAGACACAATGTCGTATATCAACCATCACGGAGATTGTGACCATGCGATAATTCGAATCCCTGGGATTGATAGTCAGACACGCTAGCAACTGAACTTATCGGACCACGTCTGTTTCTAAGGAATCGGCAATAATAACAAAAAGGGGGGACTTTAAACGGCCGCCACACAGCAACACGTAGACCCGGTATTGTGATAGTCAATACCATCTGAAAAAAAGCATTACCTAATTATGCAACCGAAAGAAGTAAAAAGTATCGGTTTTATTGAGTCTGTTTTATGGATAACGAAACATATTACACATCTCCGGCCCATTTACACCGGCTAAAGCAGTTATTGGGCCATCATTAAAACAATATTTGATTGCTGTGTTCCGACCCGTATTGTTCATGTGGGTGGGTAGGTAACTGTTTTTGTTTTGCTAAAAAATTAAACGTTTTGAAAGTTAATAAAAACGTTTGGGTAGCTGCAGTTTCTAGTGAGTAGGTAGGAGCACGGTAAACAATATATATTTTAAGGATGGCCTTGTGATAGTTAAAAGAACGAGGACTGTTCGAAAAGTTTATTGAAAATCCCAACAAGAGTTAGCAGCTATGTGAATTGTAACTGGTGGATTGCAACTATTGTCCAGAATCATTATTAGGATTGGAAAATGAAAGAACGATATGGATCTGGATACTGTATTGAGAGTATGAAACCCGGAAAACAAAGAAGTGATTTGGAATACACCTTGGGAGAGATAAGATAACTTGTAGACAAGCACTCAAAGGGAATATATCAGGATTTTTTAAAATTTTATAATTGGCTTAAAACATTTTTCCCTAATATATCATGCAAATATATATACTCACTGACCCCGTATTGGCAAATAGATATCTTTTTAAATTTTCAAAAATATTATATTGAAAAGTGATCCCAAACTTGGGCTACGCGCCTAGGTTATACTAAAATTGCAACATGCTGTTACGTATCAAATAAGTGACGTGAGATCATTTTAATTCAAGTTATACAGGTTTACACGTATTGAAACTTGATTCATCTTAGAAAGAGTCCGAAAGAAGATGCGAAGGTCACCAAGTCGTATTTAAGTTGTGTCCACTGTTAGAACGGGAAATTCGTTTCAAGTTTACCACTCCAGTTTAAATATCGATTTTGTCACGATTTGGTGGATATGATATACCAAATCATTCGGAATTTATAGTTAATGATAATGAGAGGCTTTTTATCCATTTTGATAATTATTATTTTCATAGTTTTCTTTACTGATATACTCCTTTTAAGGCCAGACCTATGAGTACAAATGGATTGAAATTTTGACCACTCTACTCTCCCATGTTTAAAAACTTGACATTGGTTGAAAATAAACGAAATAAAAACAGCTATATGCTAAATTGAATATTTATAAGCTTATAATGTATGTTTATGGCAGGTCAATCTAGATGTACTCACTGGATGGGAGCTTGGTAAAGGTCCATGTGGAGCAGGATGTAACAAAAACAGTATTGGTAAAAGTACACTGGCACAGCGACGGGCTACAAATGTAGACCGTTTTGGAAACTGGAACGGAGAAATAAAAATTATTTCTCAACAAGGATACACTGATATTGATCTTACAAACACCATGCTTCAAAACATGACAGAGAAGGTACTAGCAGTAAGTGAAACAGCTAAATGGGAACAGGAATGGATGCAAGTAACACTAGAACTTCCAGATAACCTGAAGTATGAGGACATCGTGTAAGTCAATATTTGTTTTACTTTAGCGCGATTGCTAAGTAAACTCGCAGCGTTTTATAACCATTCTCGTGTCCATTTTCTGGATAGAATCTTTGTTATTTTTGAATTTCGAAAATTTAATTGTTTTGACAAACCTAGGACTGAAATCGGGTCCTCCGTGGCCGAGTGGTCTAAGGCGCCGTCTCAAAATCACTAACCTCTCACCGATAAGATAGTAGGTTCGAGTCCCGCTCGCCCCAAAAACTTTACGTGAGAAAGTTTCCAGTAACTTGCGAAAGGACGGTGGCTCTACTCAGTCTTGGGTCTTCCTCTACCAGTAAAACTGGATAAGCCATATATAACCTGAAATATGTTGAAAATGGCGTGAAAAAAGGACTGAAATCTCAGTCTCTGGCATGAACGGTCAACTCTCTATCCACTGCACTATCGCCCAGCTAAAGTAAATATGTTCGTTTGATATATTACATTAAGGTTCCTTATTATACTTGTACTGTTGTGTTGGGTGTTTCCAGGAAACGATACCTATCTCATATTCACATAAGTTTTTTTTAATTTTAAAATCGAACTTGTATAAAACTTCTTTCATAATATATCGATGAAAATTATGTTACACAATAAAAAATATTATACAACCTATATTCCAAGCATAAACGATAGCTATAGACTATATGTTGAATGAGTGTCCACGTTGTATATAATGTATACTTGTATGTATCACTTGTACACTATTTGTTATGCAGTGATTTCTTGAATAAATATCATTTGATAATGTAATCTTACATTTTTACAATATATTAACAGACTAACAATATGTCTACGTATTTTCAAACATTTGCATTAACATTGACATGTGTGGTGTTTGTAAAATGCAAATATTAGATAGCTGAGTTTACGTATTTTAGATACGATGGTTTATACTGGCATGATTTGTCCATACAAGGCAATGGTCTACAATGGCATCTGCAAACCAAGATCTCACCTAATATAAGAAGCGACACGAGAAAGCCGAACAACAGTCCAAGGACACTCGTTAAACCATATTACCCGTAAGCCAACACTAAATGATAGTTAGTGACAATTTGACATAACGTATTAAGGTAACAGAGACATGTTAGCTAACACTCTATTAAATATAACTCGTATATACCTAACGGATAAAGTAACGCCACCGGGGGAATTGTAAGATGTTTTGAAGGTGAACTCACCTCTTAGCCAATTCATCAATTTGGCATCAAACTCCCTCCTTCTCAGTCATCTCCAGTCTTTCTATCATTCGTTTGCTTGGTGCTTTGAATGCTGCCATCTGTTCAGCGGTAGACATGCCCTTTATCTTGTTGGAATCTGATATTTAAAATGAAACTTTTTTAAACCTTTTTTATTTATTATTTACATCAGTGAAACAAAATATGTCACAAATACAGATTAGGGATAAAGAAACGCCGGTGAATTCCAGAGCTATATTATCAAACTATTGTAAGCGATATTTACAGTTTTAGAATATGTATGAAAAGGTATTTCATTAATGTTTTGTCGATATGATCCTTAATTTTGACAAAATCATTTAATTCAGTGATATATTTTATATGCATATTCTAAAAGTGTTTACATCACTTTAACTTACAGTAGTTTGATAATGTGGAACAGGCCAGCGTTTCACAAAATAACTTGTGATAAAAATCGCCGTAAGTCAATTTGACAATTGCATGTTTTTTTTTTAAATTTTGATCGACATTTAAAATGATTGTATTTCCGGAAAATATTTAATTTTCTGCATGGTTTTAGCAATTTTGGATTCATTTTTATGAATATTAAAAATAATATGAATAATTGTTGGTTTTCGTTTACGACGATGTTTGTCGTAGTTTTTTTTTGTGAAACACACCCCTGAAGTTCACCCGATGTTTCGTTATCATTTCAGTATATTATACAGTTTACTACTTACGCACTTAAAGTAACCGGTTCTGTTGGAATACTAAATTTTATTCTTTAACTGATTTGTCGTTGTTAGATTGTTAAAATTTACATGGAATGGCTTCATGTAACACTTTTTAATATATTTATTTCTATAATAACTTTAATTTTTCTTTAACTGTTATAATTCCGTTGGCGTGGAAACACTTTACTCGATAAGGAAACATTTATTGAATGAATTTGTTACATGTTTAACTCCATTGTACTTTGTTATATTAGTCAAACACTCTATAATTTAAAAAAAGTTATTTACAATAGTTTTAGTATCAAGTTCTTAATTGTATTACATATTCACTCCTTTTGTTAGGTCTCACTACACAGTTGAATTTCGTTCTTTGTTCTATACAAAATAAGGTATAGGATATCCACCGTAAAAATAAATTTCCTCATAGAATGTTTTTTAAAGAATTTCTTTTCAAAGCAGGAATGTACCTGCACATTAAAATTCACAATAACTGGTAGGTTGACCAGCTTGTTTTTTTCTAAAGACAGTGCAGTGACAAAGTCACTCAAATGCTCATAAATACATGCATCTGATAAAATCCTATAACAAGCACGTTTTCCATCCGGTAATGTCTTGTTGCTGTATATCTATGCCAGGTTTTGCTAAACTCATATGCAGTAATAAGTCACAGCACCGTTTAACCATTTGAAAATACCAAATTATATAGGGCTTTGTTTAAGTGTTAGAATCTTGCTACCGTGACAAAAAGGGGACGCAACTGTGTGGTGAAACTTTTACGGGAAACACTCATTATCATTTGTTAACAGACTCGGATAGGAGTGGGTAATTAGTTTGTTACATTGACTATATCAATAAATCCTTACTACTAGATTGAAAATAATAGCTTGGGTACTAAACTAAGTCTGCCATGCCAAACGGGTCCTCATTAAACTCGCCACTGTACGTTAAAGCCCCAACATTTACTTCAAGGGTAGTAAATATTTGTAAGAGGAGACTATCAAATTACAACGCAACACTAGGCTATCTGCTGATGGTGAATTAACACAGATTCGTGTGTGTAGATTACATACTCTCGAATTTCAAAGTTTTGGTAGTTGAAGTTGAACTTTTTTTTTCAAACTGCATATAACAAACACTTTTAGGATTTTTTTTGCCAATTAAATGTATTAATAATAATCTAATAGTATGCAACATTATCACAAAAACAACGAATTGATGACTGTGAAATTCGAAAAAAGGTTCTCTGATTTGAATCATATACTGAATTATATAAAACCTGCCCAAGAGTCATCTTGCGGTGTTTAGATGGCAGTTGGGGCTTTAAGAAATGTAGCAGTAAATTCAAATAGACATTTCCGATAGTTAATAATTCCGTTTAATTTTAGAACAAACAGTTCATGCAATATGATATTAAATTTGAGACCTGGATGTTAAATTTAATCGCCAATTACGCCCCCATCAAGATACTTTATTTGAATTGTGCATGATACGACATTCTTTGTATTAGCATAAAAACAGAAAAAAAAATAATCCTATAAAAAAATAAATATAATAAATTTTCTTGACACTTGGACAAATTATGAACCATTTTTTTAAACAGCCCAGATGTATATTATGATGAGTACATTTCAGCAAAGGTACATTCGTGATGTTTACTCTGGTTAATACCACTTATCTGTAGTGTTTGGTTTAAGAATATCATTACAAAAACTATTTTTATTATCTCTACTTTAAACAAAATCAAAGTTACTTGTAAAATATCACCATTACGTTTTTTTATAAACAATTCAAGGTACATAAAAGTATTAAAAACAAAACAAAATGATCTTTAGCTAAAATTAAATATTAGCGAAAAACACTTCTTAGTCATTAGATCTCTAATCATTAAAAGCAATAATTGTGTTCTTGTAGAATAAAACTAGGCGAAAGAAGTACGATCAGAATTGCTGCCAGTGACCCAGATGGTGACTTTGTCAAATGTGTGGTATCGAACTTTATTGAAGCTGGTGCCTTACGTAAAGTTCCGCTAAAAGGACTCACAGTAAACAAGGTGAGTTTGAATTAAAAAAAAAGAACAAATAAAACATGATTTGCGAATGTCAAATGTGAGGAATCCAAGAATATTGAGAGTGGGTTTAACCTACGTAAAATTCAATTGAAGTGACTTTACAGTACAGGAGGCGAGTACAAACATATAATTGTTATTATCGTTCTGCGTTTAATAACACAAGGTCAATCTTAATCACTGTACATGCATGTTTAGATTATATATGGATGTATAGGTTTATACCTGATCAAATACACAATTAATGTGACTGCCAAGTGTATACATTTGGCATTGGTGTTCACGGAGTTTAAGTTCTTTTATAGTTTTTGTATCTTTTTGTATACTAATTACACCAAATGGCATTGATAAAAATTTTTTTAATGCTATCAGTTATCAGCATTTTCATCTGGAACGAAAACAAACATGGCATTTTAATGTTTGATAGACATATTGATGTGTGATCCTTTGTGTCTTAAGAACTCGGAGAACCGCTTCTCAGAACAATTCATTATTATAGAGCATTTGGTCACTATTCCATCCCGACGTTATTTTTGTGATTTGCCGCTTATTTTTGAAATATTGATAAAATTACAGCGGCTATCTCTAATTTAATGTTACTACACCGATTGTCTATATCGCTATTTTTAAGTATTCTACTGGTTACTCGTGGTACTTATCCGTGGGAAACAGGAAGATTGACCGGAGGTGGTCGCATAAAGACGGACATAAATAATCATTGTTTACTTTTATTGAAATATGACTTTAGAATGAAATAGAATTTAACTTACATTTATATTATTTTCGAATTCCACTTTCATTTTGTCAAGTTGTCACATTTGTAAATAAAGCAACAGTCAAAGGAAATTAATAATTACGATGAAATAATCTTAAACTAGAAAGCTGGAAATAAAGAGAAAGAAAGAGAGAACTACAGTATCGCTCTGGTGCATCGGAGGACTGCAAACAAGGTTAATATCTAATATAGTTGCCGGAAAAAAACGTTTACACGGTGCTTTCGTGGTAATATGGAAATTAATTCACAATCAAACTTTAAATTATGTATATTGACATTCGATTTCCCAAATCACCTTTGTAATACATATTTACTATTCTAGTCAAAACAGGAATTAAATTATATCAAAATATCAGAGTTGATATTTGTTATTATTGTTAATTTTATTTTTGGTCCTCATTAATATTACCCACTATGCAACTTGAAATGATTTATTAATACTTTAGGACTGTACAGTAGTTTTAGACGCTGACTTGTCTAATGGTTACAACGATGGTGACTGGATGGCGATTACATTAGTGATTAGAGACTACAACAGGAAACAGATACAGATCGGCGGGCAAACCCTTAACCCAGTCTCGTTTGGCCTGAGTGGTACAAGTGTTCAGGTCAGTACATGATTTTCAAAATAATGACCACGGTACCACCTGGTGAAACAGAAAGTGAAAAAAAAAATGGTAAATTAAACGTCATACCATTTTATAAAGCAATTTTAAAGGGAAATTTAATATACAGGTATTTGAAAACTCTTGTGTTTTTTGTTTGTTTTAACAATTGCCTTGGTTTATATTAATTTGTATTTTTAAGTTTGTTTTTCTCATTTTTCTTTCGTGAATCAGTTTTTGAATATGTTTCAGATAGTAATAAATGTTCACTAATATAACTTTATTATCCTCCGCTTTTTGATGAAAATTGGGCGATATTGATATGGCGTCCGTCAGTCTGTGCCCGCAACGTTTCGGTCCAAAATATGAAGTAAAATCCAGGTTAAAAGAATAAAGATCTATCAAAATTAGTTTAATCGGAATGCCAAGACCACAGGCACATAATTATTTAGACCATGTATAAGTTTCAGTTGAATCTGGTTAAAAGTGTGGGAGGAGTTGCGTCCGCAAATTGTTGGTCCAAAACGTGACGGACAGACGGACGGACAGCTCCTCCCACAGCAGTTTTAACCCGTTTCAAATGAAACTTGCTGTTTGCAAGTACATGATCTGAACATGTGCCTGTGGTATTGGCGTTCCGATTAATCTATTTTTGATCGAATTATGGGTCTTTGATCTTTTAACCTAGATGTTACGCCATACTTTGGATCAACAACTTATCCCACAGTTTTAACCCGACAAAGACATGGTAAGCGTTTCTGTTAAATTAGTTTTCATAGAGTTATGGCCATTTGTTATTTAACTCAATTTTTACAGTACATTTTGGACCGACAACCATGCGGACACAACTACATCCATAGTTTTAAACCAATTTAAATGAACTTACTGTGTAGCAGGTACATGACCTGAACACGAGCCTGGGATATTGGGGTTCAAATTCAATGATTTGTTATTGAGTTTCTTATTTTAATTTAAATTTACATTACACTGTAGACCAACACCATTGTGGCCACAAATTCTACAACATATTTGAGCCTATTGAAATGAAACTTACTCTACGTTACGTACATGGTCTGAACATGAGCCTGGGGTTTGGTATTTCGTTTCAATAATTTTTCACCGACTTATGACCCTTTTAATGAAATTACATTCATTGCAATTTTGCATTTCAGCCTATAACTATTGAGAAAGAGCAACTACCATCTTGAATTGTCTTATGAGGCGGTCATTCAAGAAATGATCCCAACTCCCTCCACATCCTGCCTAATTTCCTGCCCATATGTTTCTTCATTTATTCTTTAACTTTCGCCTTGACTTTAGTACTAACCACAAATGAATACAGTATGAATATCGGTCAACTTAAATTTTGCACAGGTGTTACGACTGTATGGTATCTTAGGCTCATCTACATGTAGTGACAAATTAAATGTGTTTAATCTGTCTTTTTGCATTATCACACTCATCAGCATATTACAATGTTTATCTATAGTAAGGAATTTACTGAATTCATATTATATGTATTGAAACATTTCTTGTGATGATATCAAGGGAAGAATCTTCTTGTGATGATATCAAGGGAAAGAACCTTCTTGTGATGATATCAAGGGAAGAATGTTCTTGTGATGATATCAAGGGAAGAATCCTCTTGTGATGATATCAAGGGAAGAATCTTCTTGTGATGATATCAAGGGAAGAACCTTCTTGTGATGATATCAAGGGAAGAATCTTCTTGTGATGATATCAAGGGGAAAAACCTTCTTGTGATGATATCAAGGGAAGAATCGTCTTGTGATGATATCAAGGGGAAGAATCTTCTTGAGATGATATCAAGGGAAGAATCTTCTTGTGATGATATCAAGGGGAAGAATATTCTTGTGATGATATCAAGGGGAATAACCTTCTTGTGATGATATCAAGGGGAAGAACCTTCTTGTGATGATATCAAGGGGAAGAACCTGTGTCAACACACCTGCTAAATACAGTGCAGGAACTTTGTTTCAGAGGCTGGATAAGTGATTGTGTGTATATGTGCAGCTTTTGCGTGACTGTTACATGTAGTAAACTATTACATGTGGTAATTTTACTTATTTTCGTAGTGTGTATTTTCTACAGTTTTTAGTTCAAGTACTGGAAAATCTAAGAGTACCCGAATTCATTGAACCGTCGCCAGCTGGCAATCATGAACTCATTATATATGTTGGAGCCACGTGGACTACAGATGTTTATGCAATAGCTACCATAAACACGTATGTAAATTACATATCAAACAGTGGAGTTTATTTTGAAAGAGCGAGGACGTCTGTCTTGATTAAATGTATAATCGTAATGTCTAGTACTTACTAATAGAAAATTAAAATTAAAATAACTTACACGTCTGTCATATTCAATTATATACATGTATAATAAATACATTTTAATAGTACCCAGTTTAAAATGTATATAAGTGTTACACCCAAAACTTGCAACAGACACTATAATACTTTTGTTAATGCAAATTAATGTATTCATAGTGGCTTTGCGGCAACATTTCTACTGTATTGTTTTTACAATTATTATGTAATGTATTTTATTACAGTACAATTGACGAGTTTGTAGTGACTGTTCGCGGTGACGAAAACTTTCTCATTTCGGATATGCACGATGACCCAACGAGGCTTCTTGTGAAATATATACATCTATCTTGGGCACCAACTGCTTCTGATATAGGCCATCATATTACGTGTGTTCGAGCTGTTGACGATACGGGGTAATATGCCATACACTTATCAACCATTTCCAAACGTTAGAATATCCCTAAGGCTTAAGAGGATATATATACTATTATTTTTATTAAAGTGACAGGTACAATACATGTAAGAATTACAACATTAGCAAAATTGTTAATAAGTGTTAAGAAATACCCAGCCTAATAAGGCTTATCCGTCACTCGTTTATCAAAATTGCAATTAATTCAACACAAATATAGAGAAACTTACACGACATTATTTAACAAAACAACAAGAATAAAATAAAATGAGGTACAACATGTATCAATCAATACAATGAAAAAAGTGTTTAAATTTGCATTGTTGTAAACGGGCTTTCAATAAGCTTATAAATATATATAGTTCACGCGAAATAATGACATTATAATTTTAAATGGAATGAATAACATATGAAAAATTTATGGAACGATACTATGGAACAATAATCTTCATGACATGTCCCTGTTGGGAATTACAAATCCACAAACAAGGTCATGTTTTGTTACTTATTTGTAGTAGCATGACGAAAACGTAAGCATATGTTTTCTCTAATTCACAGTTTTATATACAAAGGAAAGATAAAGTTTCGCTTAATAAATAGTTTTAATTGATATCATTTTCATTCTTATCATATATATTTCTGGTGCGAATTTATATTGCTAAATTCAATAATTAAATAAATAAATACATATATATATATATGTATCCATTATTGAGTAAAATCAAGCCAAGTATCAAACTTATTTCGAGTGTTTTGAGCGTCCGTTTTTATGTACTATTCATGTTTGGGTTGTTGCTGTCAATGTCTGTCTAACTTGAGCTTGACACAAATTTGCTTTCCTTGGTTACAGAACAGACTCTGCCAGCGACAGATGCTTTTTGATTGAAGTAAAAGGTAATTACCAATTAACGTACTATTTCTTCTGCTGTTACAATATTGTTCTTATATTGTTTATGTTATAATGTTATAATTGAATATTTTATTTTATTCCGTTAGAGAAAAGTAGTTGTCAAGTGTTTATAATTTATAAATTTATAAAGTTTATGTATTATAAATCAAGATGGCACTTGGCAACTTTTTACAAAAAACGGAGATTTATTTATTGTTTGACCGCTAATTTTGAAAATTGCTTGACATGTTTGTAACTTGAGTCGGATATACAATATTTAAGACTATTTATATTTTATAATATATTGATGATGTAATGATAAATAACAAACTCTTTATTAGCATTTAAGTTTGAAAATTACGTCATATCATGACTACATTCAATATTGCAATGTGTTGCCTCATTATTTCATGACATATGCCATTTGTATCATTTTATGTAACAACTCATATTGATATCATTACATACTTACTGTTCTTATTATGTCACTGCTCATCGTTATATCGTAATCTACTTCATATTACTGTCAAACCTGTGCAAGCGGTCACCTCTGTTAAGCAGTCAATTGTCTTAAGCCACTTTACTATATCCCATATCTATGCTTTTAGGGAAAATTAACCTGTATTAAGCCACAACCTATCTTCAAATGCCTTTCCCTCCTTCATTTGACTGGTTGCTTAAGACAGGTATGCTAGTTTATATTTCCATGGCCGTTGTTATTATCATGGTTGATTCATGTTCAGATCGTGTCATTTATCAATTCAAATTCACATTCAAATTTATTCAGGCATTAGCTCATAACAAAATTATAAAATTGACACATACATTAAAAAAATACGATAAATTAACACATTTTTAGATCAATGTATAACTCGTGCTAGATAAGCAGGTGCGCGTGACGTAGTTAGAAAACATGTATGATCCCGTAAACTGGGAATACCCATTAGTTCCAATTGGATCACGTGATCGTATCATATTCCTCATCCATATCATTCATGACCCTATTACTTATTCATGTTAAATGTTAAGTCATGCTTTATGTTTTTTTCATGTTTGTATATTTTAGACCATGTTTTCCACACTATGCCACCATCTCCAGTACCAGCGGTAAGTTATTGATGTCTTGAAAATGTCCGTATCGTTGGCATCCATTAAAATGCTGAACTTACCACTTTAAGTATTGCCGATATTTCACATTAAAATGTGCGGAAGTTAATACTGTATCTGCGTGCAAAACGACGAAGTTAATATTCATTTAGGACAGGGCCCGGTTTCACTAAACATCTCTATCTGAGATTCTCCTCAACCTAAAAAAAATCAGTTTTTCAAAATGAGTATTTATGAGTTTCTCATAAATGACCACAAAATTGAAATCTGAACAAATTATTGCACATTGGTAAAGGATGACATGCAAAATGAGCAAAGTAGATGATGTTATAGCATTTCAAACATTTGAGTTGAGGAAAATCTCAAGTTGAAATGTTTAGTGAAACTGGGGCTAGGTCATGTATAAAATGCTGACATAATACCAAACATGCAATCTTTTAAGCCGAAATACCGAAGAAATATGAAAAATGAGGACATTTTTGCAAATTGGCATTAAATGCCAAATCAGCAGTTTCTACTATGTACGAGTACTTTGCTGTTAAAATGCATACAGTGAATTTTCTAAATACTATATTTTAGGTCTGTTATTATCAAACTACTTGTGTGCTACTTCGCCATTTTGAATCGAGACCAGCAATACTACACTGAAATGATGTTCTAACTAGTCGTATGTCCTCAGTTTTACAAACAATAATTAATACCTAGTGTGTCCACCTCTGGCTCTCAGCACATGCAAGCACCTTTGTCTCATGAACAGTATGGAGTTCCTGGGGAACCTCTGAGGGATGATGGTCCACTCCTGAACGAGCATGCGTTGTAACTCACGCCCTGTCGTGCATCAATACCATACCCCGTCCACCGACACGGAGATAAAGGCTAGCCACGGGAAGACGTTGCGATTTCCCGGAACTATGACGAAATCGGTCTTGGTCTGTAGGGATAATTCGGCCCATACCATCACAGACCCGACAACATAATGGTCTGGCTCGTGCACACATTCGTTATTCAGCCGCTCTCCTCGACGCCTGTACACGCGCATCCTACAATCGCTGTTCTTAAGACTGAAGCGACTCTTGTCAGTTAAAAGGATGTTGCCCCACTCTGCCCGAGCCAGCCTCTGGTGCTGACGAGCCAAGCGCTCTCGCTGTTGTCGATGGCGGTCAATGGAATGCTCTCCTGGCTCTAATACCTGATCTCGAAGGCGTTTAAGAAACGTTTTCTGACTAATTGTTCAATTGTGAGTACCAATCGTCTGTCTGGCGGTTAAAGCTGCGGCCCTAAACCGATTACGAAAGTGGTCAGTAACAATATGCGCATCCTGCGCTGGAGTTGTCACTTTCCTTCATGGTTGCCTCAACACGACCTGTGTGCTGAAACTTATTGAGGAGGTTGGTGATTGTGGAGGTATGGCTGCTAAATAATCGAGCAACCTGTAAAGGGAACAGAGTGAAATAAGATTGTATTGCAGTTATTTATCAAATTATCTTCTGTTTCATTATATTTAAAATATTTTCAATAAATTATTGGATATGAAATATATAAATTTATGTCTAAGTACCGATGAAATACCCTTTGATAAACATTATAACATATACCTATCCGCGGGTATGGCTATATTCTTAAACAAAAGTGTTTTTCTATGTGGTTTCCATAATAGAAATAGAAATAAACACGAATATCGAATTTCTGCACCGACCTCAAAATCGTCATGCATATTTATGTTACCATACCTGTGACCACGTGCAAGTTTGGATAATCGTCACGGTGTATGCTTTTATAATTTCCATATTGCCGTTATGGTATTATGATAAGGTGCAAAAATTCAAGCCGATACCTTTAACCATATTTGAAAAAAAAAATCCAAATTAAAAAGGTCTAGTTAGATCATCCTTTCAGTGTATATTTTAGTACAAAAAGTATCAATGTATATATGTCATTGTCAGAACTGTTTATGTCATATTTAATAAGCCATATAAGGGAATGGCCGAATCTTATGTTGAGAGAACTTGTGGCCAGACCCTTTTGCCTTAAATTGTATTTGACTTATATGCATGACAAATAATGTAATATGTGTTTATTTGGCAATATAATACGTTTAAACTAATAAGCCATATGTTATATTAAAACGTGCTTTCACACCTAAATACTCGAATTTTATTTTAACTGAACGCGTTTCTTCAATAAATTGCTGATATATACAATTTTAATTTGTTTTTATAGACCAAGCCAATATTCATCGACTTGCCAACATTAACACAAACTGTTTCTTGCAAATTCAACACGACGTGTGTATTTCCAATATTTGTCTTAGCAAGCGCGTAAGTATTATTTACATCTCCTTGCTTATGTCAATGTGGTACTTAAAATTGGCTTTTAACGGAATGAATTCTAGTAATGTAACAGGCACTTAACTGATGGTGTATCTTTGTATCTAAATCGATTCGTGATAATGAATATATTTCTTTCCATCAGTACCAATGCTTGTTAATCGAATGCGTTAAAGGTGTGTTTTAAGAACATACCAACGTGGTAAAAAAATGCATTAATCGTTTTTTTTTATTTTGTAACTATTTTGGTTTAATTAAAAATAACTGTGTTTTTGTATATTATTTTATTTAAGTTTAAACATGCTATAACATGTATATATTACTTGAGGACATATTTTGCTTTTTATATATCAAGCAGGAAAAAGTTCACAACTGTTCTTAAACGATCCATATAAAACAAAATGTCAATGTTTTGCACTAGCTTGACCGTCTTAACTAATCAAGTATCTTGGAATGTCGGAGGTACCAACTTTGGTTAAATCAGACCCATCTCATGACACGCTTCTCCAATGAAAACACGGTATCATGAAAACGAGTTTTTGTTTCAAATCACCCAATTTAAAAGTTTCACTGACCGCATTGCTTAGCACATAAATGATTTCAGAATTTAATCTTGATTTTATTTAATTTTCTAATCTCATCGCTGATATCGAGATATTTCTTCTACGAACAGTGGGTCAATCCAGGCAATAAAAACACACATGTATTGTATTGCTGTATTGTGTTGAGCGTCGCTTTGAACACTTATTCAGTGATAACGCGACGGTGTCTACTTAAGACAGTATTCTGAACGCTGCCACACTTTAGTATTATGCCACAGACACATGGTACTCCACCCAGTCACTTTATACTGACACCGGGTCGTTGGAATGATCCGACCGGTGATCGAACACACGTCCTTCCGCATACGTGGCGGACGCTCTACCCTTAGACCACCGCTGCAGTAGCACATGCATAATAGAAATAATATAAGTTTTGATGGACTTATAAGAGTCCTCCATGGACAAATGATCTGAAGCGCTGTAGTCCAATGGCCACTTACTTATCACCTTTGGTGTTGTGGGTTCGAGTCCCGCTATGTTAAAAGACTGAAAATGTTTGCCAGTTACTTACATATTTATTGTGTGGTCTTCCTCCACCATTAAAACTAGATATGCTCTATAATCTCTGCCATGTGTTGACTCTGGCGTTTAACAACATTCAGAAAAAATAAGTTACTAGAATAAAAAAGTGAATCGACCAAGTGTGTGAGAGAACCTGTAGTCACGTACCCCATGTGCACATTTCCCTTTGTCACCAGGGTTATTTGAAATGACGTTAAGCAGATTTTAACTTATTATGCAAAGCGTATTAACGGAGCATGAATGAATAACAAACACATCGCATCAAATATACTTTCGTACATTATAAATGTATATGTCGGTACTTTGTCCGTGTGTGATATTTGTATATATTGCTTATTTTGATAGTTCTCTTTGTGGTGTTTTGCCAGATGAGCCATTGTCGGCGATATTTTTTAATAAAGTGAATACAAGAAAACAGATAATTTCACAAACTACGAATGTGTGAAAATGTATTAATTATTATTAGTAGTACGTTTAAATTTCGGGGAAGACGCTTGACCTGAAAATGGGTACATATGTGCTCTGTGAACTTCAGAATATAGGCACAAACTCTACATTGCATTCAAAACTTTGGTGGTCAAAACTCCTTATTCAAACCAATTATATTGGTCGAAACTCTACATTCAAACAAATTATAGGGGTCGAAACTTTACTTTCAACCAAATTATATATTGGTCAAAAATCTACATTTAATCTAAATAAACTTTGTCTAAACAATGGCATATGAAGCTCTTGCATTTTATTAAGAATAAAATACATGTGTCTTTGTACTCTGAACATTTGAAGAAAATATATTGCAGTGAAGAACATTAAAGATTGAACAAGGGGTCAAAATTCTACAATATATGTCCAGAAAGGACGATCAAAGCTCTGCATCGCATTATGCAAATGAAATAGGTGTCAAAACTCTACATCATATTCATATGTCCAACAAAATGAGGGGGTCAAATCGGCTGCACATATGTACTATGTACTAACCAATATATAGGGGGTGTCCCCCTTCCCCCGATTTTAAATTAACTTGAAATCATAATGTGTTGTGCATGTTATCCATCTGGTACTGAATTACTTGTGTACTACATAATATTATTTAATATGTGCATGCAATCAAACATAAATAAACCCAACTACCGGTGATTTTACATGATGTGCATCTGTTTATTTTCTTAATGTTTTCTTAACTAGCTTATTTATTATAAATCACAGAGAATGAATTAAATTTACAAACTGATCATGTAATCCACCTTGTAATGAATTGAATGCGTTAGTATCTAATAAGTGCGTTTTTATTATTATTTTCTACAGGACGATATCGAAAATTGAAATTACCCAGAACAATTTCGATGAATCATTCGTCGGTGATATCGTAACAGACAATCATGCAGGAAAGCATGTGTACAAAACTGACGTATCCATAATGCATTCATTGGATGGTTCCCATACCTTGTGCCTGGTTGCTACGGACGTTAACGGGTAATAAAATAGTTTAACATGATGTTCAACACATTACATGCTACACATTTGTTATCCCGTTTTATTGTTTGCAGAAAACCTAAGGAGGACCACCATCATTCCGCGAGTTACTGGAATTTTTTCAAATAAAGTTCATTTTGACAGACACACGGACGGGCATATTTGAAATATTGAATACGCAGAAAATGTAAACATTTTCCTTATACTATTGATACATTGATAACTCACGGGATAATAAAGATGCCAGTGCCTTTTAACGATAGAGGAAATCAAGTTAACCTGTATGCGGATGTGATCTAAATACTAGTATTAAATTAAAATATGGATATCCATTAATTATATCAAGCCCTACTGGCTATTGTATCAGTTAAGAAATATATTGAAGAAGATTTAAATCCAAGGTATTTGCTTATTAAGAACCATTCGGCACTATTTCCATTCATGGTCTGACAGCTTGAGTACCTTTAAAGTGGTATACAGGATATTCCTCCTCTGGAATTGCATTTAGATATACATTTGTATTTCTTATATATTGATTAGTTTGGCTAGTTAAATGAATTGTATATCTTGATTAACAAGATAACACGACTGAATGTATTCATGCTACAAGTATCTGGGTTGACAGCTAAGTTAAATTATCAGCGTACATAGCAAAAGAACGTTGAATCGTATGTGGACGAGGACACTCACTATGGTTTATGACTGAAGATTACTTGTCCAATACTGTATTCCGCACAATGACCTAATACTATAGTCCTATTACTTTGTATCAAAAGTTTCGCTTAACACACATAAAACATCGACACGGGTTTATTAGTCTGAAGATACCATTTTTAAAATATATTGCACTCCCAAATTCAAATGTTTTTCTAACACAATGTAACGTATAGCCGAAGTTCATTCTTACTAGTATTATTTTGTAATATAGGCACCACTGTTAATGCATGTCCTTTATTTTGACTATTTTGTGTTTAGCGTAACGAGCGACGAGACTTGCCTGAAGTCTGATATCGATCCAGCAGGTGAGTTGCTTGATTCTCAAAATTAATGTTCTACTAAGTTTTGGATGTGATAGTGTATACATGAAAAATTACCATTGGTGGTATAATAAAAGCGAAGTAAATTTTTTCCATTTTTTTATGTATTTTAACGATTTAAAGGCTTATCGAGGCCTCCCATTCAGAAATCTCAACTCTTAGTATGTTTTTTATTGCTAATCAAATAATGTAATGTTTTAGACACTTGGTATGTCAGTTATAGCTTAATATTTAAATGTATATATTAACGCAACACTGTTTAATTATATACACATTGATCAAAATCGGTGAGTAAAACATATATTATGTAATGCATATATCGTGTACTAAGTTACAATATCAAGGTTTACTATTCTATACCGTTTTTAAGGAAAATATATGATTTAAATTGATACATACTCTGTTACAAGATATTATCAATAAATTGATTCCATTTCCTACTTTCTTTCTTTTTTTTATTTCCAAGAACGAGCAAATTTAAGAAAATATTTTATTTCATTTTCTAGTTAAGGAACGATAATTATCTAGTTCAGGAACGATAATTTCCAGTTTAGGAACGATAATAATATCAATATATTAACGTTGCGATATTTAGAAGATTTTAGAATGTTAAATACAATATAGACCCATATATTTTCCAGACCCGTGTTTGTCATCCCCTTGTCGGAACGCGGCAGTATGCTCTCCTGTCCCAAGTGATCCAGGTGCATATACATGCACATGCATGTACCCAGGAACTTACGGAAAGTATTGTGAAAAAAGTAAGTGATTGTAGAAATTAATGAAATGAAATACGCCTGCATATCTTTATAGTATTTATGTTAAGAAATCACGTTGAAGTGTTACATTATTGTCAGATTCTTGGTTAAACATAATGAGTGCTGATGTTTGGGTAACTCGTTAATGATAGTTTTTCTTATACATGATTTTGAAAAACTATTTTTTAGTATTAATTCTAGAAATAAGTTTTTATTCTGTGACATTCTGTACATGTATATTTTTATGTGAAAGTTAAGTATTCCAAACTTAAGTTTAAACCTCTGAGTTATTCTTTTTACACAATGTTATATATGTGACGGCTATATATTTAAATCTAAAACAATCGCAAATTATTTAAAGTGTATGTTATCCATTGATCTATAATTTCAATTTATGCTTGTCATCATACCTGTAAAATATCCTTGTGCTTTAAAGAAAATCCAAATTTTTCAAAGTTTTAAAATTGTCTCTACACATTTTTTCCGAAAGTATCATGTCTGTATATACACACTGACCCCGTTTTACCCCGTTTTGCCAAATGAATATATATTTTAGCATGCCAACACAATTTATTGAAAAGGGATTTCCTGATTTAGACTACTCACCTAGGTTAGACTAAGATAGATTTCCCCCTTAAAATTAATATATTTTGTGACATATTAAATGAGTCATGCTATTCCATTTTGATTTTTAAGTTTTAAATATCGATTGTGTCACGTTTTGGTGAATTTGACATACAGATTTTATTTATCAATGATAATGAGAGGATTTTTGTCGATTTAAAAAAATGATTTTATAAAACATTTAAAGCGTTTTTCCTGATATTCTCCCTTTAAGACTTGTTTAATAAAGCTTGCTTAACTTGTTCATCTTCAGAACACAATGGCTGTGAATCTAATCCATGTATTCATGCAAGGCAGTGCATCGACATTCCTCCTGCGACAAACTTTTATTGTGTCTGTGAAGACGATTATTCTGGACACTTATGCAACATTGGTTTGTTTAGTTAAAATCGCATTGTTTTTCACTGGCTATTTTTGTGTTGAAAAATACTGAGTAAGCGTCATCGAATTCTTTTCTTTACACAAAAATGATTTAGGAGATATGTTGTATGTTACCTAGCTACGTTCTTAATTTATACTAAAAAAGTTGTGTTTGATAACATTATTTTACTTAATTAACCATTTTTCATACATATTTGCTAATTACTGATATTGTTTTCTTTGATATATAGCAAAGTATAAATGTAAACTAGAACAAGTGATGGTAGTAATAATAACAATAATGATATGAATACTAATAGTAGTAGAAGTTGCAGTAATAACAATAGATAAAGTAGCACTTCTACTACTACTACTATTAATGCTGCTACTACTACTACTATTACTGCTGCTGCTACTACTACTGCTACTACTAGTTATAATGAAAATAAAAATTATAGATAAATAGTAATAATATTCAAAGCTACACAGTCTACTTCTACAACTGCTTTTACTACTAGTTCTGCTACTACTACTGATGCTACTACTGCTTCTACTATTGGTACTTCTACTACTGCTTTTACTACTACTTCTACTACTGCTGGTACTGTTACTACTACTTCTACTACTACTGCTACCACTTCTACTACAGTAACTATTACTACTACTACTACTACTACTGCTGCTGCTGCTGCTGCTGCTACTACTACTACTACTACTACTACTACTACTACTACTTCTACTACAGTAACTATTATTACTACTACTACTACTTAATAATATATGATAGTCAACATTACACTTACAATGTGTGCGTGCGTTCGTGAGTGTGTATGTGTTTGTGTGTGTAAAATATCATGAAGACTGTAAGAAATGACGTCTGATCAATCAAACACCTTTTTCATTACAAACTTTTATTCTATAAACTCCTTAGTGAAAAATGACTGTGACCCTGATCCGTGTAACGGCCATGGTATTTGCATGGATGGCATCAATAATCACACGTGTAGCTGCTTTGACAGATACGACGGTGCAGACTGCTCAAATGGTACGTACAATAACATCGCCAGTATTTTATGATGTGCTGGGTGGAGTGTTACATCCACGAACTCTCTATCATGAGCCCTTGGTCCGATGTTGTATGTTGTGTCATTGAGCAAGCCTTAGGTCAATTATCTGCATTTGTTTAGTACTGTTGGTTGTATACATCAAGCATTATCCTACAAATTGCTGCGAGTGTTGAGCAAAAATCATGTTTAAACCATTTAAACTATAAATTTATTAGTTTTTAAATTTAATTTTTTGATATCCAAGATTTTGATAATACAGTTTTGCTTTGTTTAAAACATGCTAGCGTGTATCTCTGATACATTTTCTTAGACAGTTACTCAAGTTTTGCTACCGCATATCAGTTGTTATCCGTCGTATATTGCAAGTTACCCATTTGACGTTATTCAAGTTCAGGCTAAGGTGCATTAAGACATATCGCCCTATTGTTGCAAAAAAGTACCAAGTGCGTTATTATTTCATATACCCTTGGTATTTATTGTTCGTTTAAAGTGTAAACTTATTTATTTTACTTCGATTGCGAAACAAGTTCATACAACTTAGACAAATCACGCTCGAAGTCTTCCTGGTTAGAACCAGTACTAAGGATCGAACACACGACCCTCCGATCATGGGTTCGGTGTTCTACCACTGGACCACCCGCTCCACGCTACGTACCTTATTGTTCTTATGGAATAGATCGGTATATTAACAACGCGGTACCACACATACAAATACTGCAAATGAGGATAGAGTTTGTCACCATACATAATAATAATTATGTACGTATTGTCATATTTATAAGATAATGGTCTGGTCGGTATATTTTATTTATACCGTCTCATCTTGTGATACGAGGGTTTGGAATGAATGAGGATATATGTACCAGAAAAGTAGGTTTAAGCTTACTAATGGCCTTTCTGAGGTGATTTCCTGTAGGGTCACTTCTTCATACCTTTGTATTGCATTAAATACATTAATCATTCTTTATATCAATATGTTTTTGGTAGTTGTCCTTTGAATGTTTTGTCTCTTGATGGTCATATGAGTTTCTCTCCACGGGTTTTTACTCATACATATCTTCATTATTATCTCCCTGATTGATATATAACATTGTGTCTCATTATACTTCGTCTCTCACAGCTGATTCAAGTGGGAAATTATCAGTTACTTGCGGAGATGGGGTGTGTTCTAGTATCGGTTAACCTTTCAGAATCCCAGGAAACAGTGGTTAGGTAACTGATTGTCTGTTAGCCTTCGATGGCATAAAAATGACACTAACTTTTCTATCAATATTCAGTCATTATTATTATAATCACATAATATATATTCTATACACAGATTTGTGTCCTGTTAAACCAGCAGAAATAATCACTTGTGCATCAGGTAAGTATGGTTATAGTTATGTTATAAACCACATGTATTATAAAGTACTACGTGTAACAAAGTTTGCAGAAGAATAAGATTTTAATATATTAAATCAACATCAGAAATAGAATTTGGCGAAATGCCAACTGGTAGCGTTATGACCTTTAATAAGAAAAACAACACGTCGTCATTCAATTCAGCCATATACATATATAACTGTCGGTAGCCTTCCAGCTATACTGTGTTTGTAGCAGTTTTATCTCAGACCTTTAATTTTCGAAGGACAAATGACAGGTTATAGGAAGACAACTGATTAAATGGTCTTAAGGATTTTGTTCTTTTGTAATTTGACAATTAACATAGTGATCCCATTTGATAGTCATTAAACATATACATAAAGAAATATACATAATGAAAGTAACAGCTTTATAATGATTAATACTTTTAATGTTGGCGAAAATTTGTCGACGGCTATGATTAATATTCAATTGCTCCAACGGGCCAACAATTATTCAATTGCCCCAACAGGCAAACAATTATTATTCAGTTGCTCCAACAGGCATATAATTATTATTCAGTTGCCCCAACATGCATATAATCATTAGTCAGTAATCCCAACAGGCATACAATCATTATTCAGTTGTCCCAACAGGCATACAATTATTATTCAGTTGCCGCAACAGGCATCAGGTTATTATTTAATTGCCACAACAGACCAACAATTATTTACATGCCCCAACAGGCATACATTATTATTCAATGTTCAATTCAATTCAAAACTATTACCACGCCCTGTGCAAATCAGAGGAACAGTAACGGTCAAAGTTAATTACTCGGCCCTTTGCTAATAATCAGTGACTAAGCATTGATGACTTTCATATTTAATTGTATATTGTTGAGTTTGCGTTTACCGCCAAATTAAGGGACATGAGTATTGTTTATCAACATAGCCATTTATCGCCAACAAAGCGGGGGAAGGGAACGGTATCAACTTTTTAGTTACTCAATTCGTTTTTCATTGTCTTCTGATTTGGACCTGGCAAGAGAATGAAACTGCAGTGGCCTTTGTTAACAAGGGACACTACTCTGCAATGTTCTACTGATTGAGTCACGACTAGGGGTATTCAATTACACTCAAGTAGTTAAACGCTGAGATAATTTAACTTGTATTCAATTCATTAATATACATTTGTATTTTATTTCGTCAAGCATGAATTCATATAATTACAACATCTGATGGTAAAACGTGCATTGTTCAATTTTTAATGCTATGAACCATTTTCAGAATTTATATCCAATATTTAAAGACAATTTACATCTATATATTGTTAGCATAAGATGAAAAGGTTTAAATTATCTTTGCTGTTATGCCGAAAAACTTTAACACCAGTCTAATACCTATAAACTATTCATTAATTACGTTATAAAGTCATGCATTCAACTTGTTTGTTTTGTTTTTCAGTTCCACTTGACTGCACTCCTGATCCGTGTAACAGACATGGCGTTTGCAGAGCTGGGACTCATTGTACGTGTTCATTGGGATATAGATCAGCAAGACCATATTGTGACATGAGTAAATAAAAATTACATAAATCTTGTTCTTCTTATTTAAATTTCACTTTTTGTTTGAACAGTTTAAAATAAAAATAATTTTAATGATCCAGTATTTCTTATTTTTTCAAAATTGTATCTTAAAAATGGTTCTCATTACAGACAAATATTGTATATTACACTAAGTAAAAGACAAGCAAATCATATGTTTTAATGGAGAAAGTATAACAAAACGATTTTCAATAGACTTGAAGTATATAGTATTTAAAATAAATGAAAAAACATAACAAAAATATCGTTACGCAATGAATTTTTATGAATGTTGGGGAAATGTTTAATTTCGCTGTTGAATTTACAAAAAAAATGACCCTTAGAGTCCTTAGTTTTTCAAAATTACAATATTTCTTAGTTGATTTGTTATAAGTGTATTAAAAGAAATTAAACAAATTATTATGGACACTTTAAAACATATCCCGTTTCATTTCAGAAATCGGCGACTCATTTGCAAGAGGTGTGAGTAAACCTTTAGTTAGCCTTTGACTTGAATAAGTATTCTATCATTTTTCTAAATTGTGCTTTTGTGACTATTTGTTCATATATTCTAGTCGAGCAATGTAATGTACTAATTAAAAACACTTTATATGAATCTGACATGTTTGCTGGCGTATATATTAAATTCGAGTAAGTACATACAAAACGTTTGCAAGTATAGTACAGATATGAATAGAGAATCGTACGGACATTGCATAACAAAGAGAAGCAACTCGAGAAATATGTATATTAACTGTTTTTAAAGCAGTGAGCGATGGTAACATGCAAATATTACCAGTATCAACCAACACAATCATCTGCATCCACATATTACTCCCAACAATCTATTTCTGATTATAACTGGGAGGCGCTAGCGGGGAACAGCAAAAGAAATAGTAAAATATGAAATATGGCTTGAAAACAACAAAGCTAGTATACATATATTTTCATTTAAATATAACTACATTTCTGATATCAAAAACGATACTTGTTTAGAATTTTACTGTAGCAAGACCAGCCTTCGATTTCTTATTGTGCTAGGTAAGAATGAGTTCTGATGATCAAGGGACTCGAGAATAGGGAACATTTAGTCTTTATTTGGGAGTAGATGGTGATGATCTACAGCAACTAGGTTTTTGTTAAATAGTAAAGAAAGATTAGTGGTGAGTTTAACGCTTTAAAGGCATCGATCTGTGCGTATGGATTTCAACATCCCACGTCAGGAAATATTAATATAAAATAAGGGAAAACATGGGCACAAATGTACAGCCAAACATATGAAACTAGATTCTATTATATGATTTACGAATGAATGTTGGTAAATGAGCTCGAAGACACTTCGAACATTGTGATAACTGTTTCGATACTTGACGTCAAGTCATTATCAATTGATATGACCAAATAAACAGCTAAATGTTATATAACAACGTTTGTACTTATTTACTTTACTTTGAATGTGAAACAAGTTATTTCAACATGTACAAATTACGTTCGCAGTCTTCCTTCCTGGGTAGAACCAGTACTAAGTGTACGCTGAAAAAAAGTATCTTGCTCAAGGTTACCACTCTGATCATGGATCCGATGCTCTACACTGGACCACGCGATCCACAAATATATCGCTATATAAACAACTGTTACATAATACCAGTATGCTTTATTTGCAGTCAAACATTACTTTCACACCACCAACTCCAACCAAAGGGTCAACAATGACGTGCTTCTACACCTCGACCACACCAGAGCCATGCATAATAGCTGTGTATTTTACGACATCCGACAGGTATTACTTTGGTATTTGGAAAGTGTGATTTGTTTCTTGGATGGGAAGATATGACACGTAATTTAACGAACGTTTATATCTAATTTGACCGCAACGGCTTGTAACGAGAAGGATATGTTGATATAAGTGCACGTTTTTTTCCACTTTAGTGTTGTTCGCCCAATCGATACAACTGATTATCCAGTTGTTGTCTATAAAAGTGTTTTATTTCACCTCCAATGATGTTCCCGTAATATATTAGCACACGTTTGTTTCCCCTTAAATGCTACTGATACTCCTGTTTTTTAATATACAGTGTTGGCCCGCTTTTGTTTACATTTCATTGTTGTTCCCATAGAAAAAATCACTGCTGCTTATGTTGATTTTAGCAAAACCTTTGTTTACACTTCAGTGCTGTTTCAACAGTATATATTTCTGATGAGTATGTAATTGTATTTAAACACGTTTTGTCATGTTCCATATTAGATATCACTAATGCTGTTGTTGTCTATTAACGCAAAATAATTGTTTTTTACTGTTCCTACATTAGATATAATTGATGCTCATGTTGTGTCTGTAAGTGTTTTGTGTTTCCATTTCAGCGCTGTTCTTACAATATATATCACTGATGCTTCTATTGTTGTCTATAAGAACTATTATCTTTCCATTTCATTGTTTTTTCCAACAGTATATATCACAAATGTTCCTGTTGTGGCTATTAGTGTTTTGTTTCCATTCCAGCGTTGTTCCTACAGTAGATATCACTGATGCTCCCGTTGTGTCTATAAGTGTGTTTTGCTTCCATTCCAGCGTTGTTCCTACAGTAGATATCACTAATGCTTCCATTGTTTCTATAAGTGTGTTTTGTTTCCATTCTAGCGTTGTTTCTACAGTAGCTATCACTGATGCTCCCGTTGTGTCTATTAGTGTGTTTTGCTTCCATTCCAGCGTTGTTCCTACAGTAGATATCACTGATGCCCCTGTTGTGACTATAAGTGTGTTTTGCTTCCATTCCAGCGTTGGTCCTACAGTAGATACCCCCGATGCTCCCGTTGTGACTATTAGTGTGTTTTGTTTCCATTCCAGCGTTGTACCTACAGTAAATATCACTGATGCTCCCGTTGTGACTATTTGTGTGTTTTGCTTCCATTCCAGCGTTGTACCTTCAGTAAATATCACTGATGCTCCCGTTGCGTCTATCAGTGTGTTTTACTTTCATTCCAGCATTGCTCCTACAGTAGATATCACTGATGCTCTTGTTGTGTCTTTTAGTGTGTTTTGCTTCCATTCCAGCGTTGTACCTACAGTAAATATCACTGATGATCTCGTTGTATATATTAGTGTGTTTTGTTTCCATTCCAGCGTTGTTTCTACAGTAAATATCACTGATGCTGCCGTTGTGTCTATTAGTGTGTTTTGCTTCCATTCAAGCGTTGTTTATACAGTAGATATCACTGATGCTCACGTAGTGACTATTAGTGTGTTTTACTTCCATTCCATCGTTGTTCCTTCAGTAGATATCACTGATACTCCCGTTGCGTCTGTTAGTGTTTTACTTCCATTCCAGCGTTATTCCTACAATAGATATCACTGATGCTCCCGTAGTGACTATTAGTGTTTTGTTTCCATTCCAGCGTTGTTCCTTCAGTAGATTTCACTGATGCTCCCGTTGCGTCTGTTAGTGTTTTGTTTCCATTCCAGCGTTGTTCCTACAGTAGATATCACTGATGCTCCCGTTGCGTCTATTAGTGTTTTGTTTCCATTCCAGCGTTGTTCCTTCAGTAGATATAACCGATGCCCCTGTTGTGACTATAAGTGTGTTTTGCTTCCATCCCAGCGTTGTTATACAGTAGATATCACTGATACTCCAGTTGCGTCTATTAGTGTTTTGTTTCCATTCCAGCGTTGTTCCTTCAGTAGATATCACCGATGCCCCTGTTGTGACTATAAGTGTGTTTTGCTTCCATTCCGGCGTTGTGCCTACAGTAAATATCACTGATGCTCACGTAGTGACTATTAGTGTGTTTTACTTCCATTCCAGCGGTGTTCCTTCAGTAGATATCACTGATACTCCCGTTGCGTCTGTTAGTGTGTTTTGCTTCCATTCAAGCGTTATTCCTACAATAGATATCACTGATGCTCCCGTAGTGACTATTAGTGTTTTACTTCCATTCCATCGTTGTTCCTTCAGTAGCTATCACTGATGCTCACGTTGCGTCTGTTAGTGTTTTGTTTCCATTCCAGCGTTGTTCCTACAGTAGATATCACTGATGCTCCCGTTGCGTCTATTAGTGTTTTGTTTCCATTCCAGCGTTGTTCCTTCAGTAGATATAACCGATGCCCCTGTTGTGACTATAAGTGTGTTTTGCTTCCATCCCAGCGTTGTTATACAGTAGATATCACTGATACTCCCGTTGCGTCTATTAGTGTTTTGTTTCCATTCCAGCGTTTTCCTTCAGTAGATATCACCGATGCCCCTGTTGTGACTATAAGTGTGTTTTGCTTCCATTCCAGCGTTGTTCCTACAGTAGATATCACTGATACTTCCGTTGCGTCTATTAGTGTTTTGTTTCCATTCCAGCGTTGTTCCTTCAGTAAATATCACCGATGCCCCTGTTGTGACTATAAGTGTGTTTTGCTTCCATTCCAGCGTTGTTCCTACAATAGATATCACTGATACTCCCGTTGCGTCTATAAGTTTGTTTTGCTTCTATTCCAGCGTTGTTCCTACAGAAGATACCCCCGATGCTCCCGTTGTGACTATTAGTGTGTTTTGTTTCCATTCCAGCGTTGTACCTACAGTAAATATCACTGATGCTCACGTTGTGACTATTTGTGTGTTTTGCTTTCATTCCAGCGTTGTACCTTCAGTAAATTTCACTGATGCTTCCGTTGCGTCTATCAGTGTGTTTTGCTTCCATTCCAGCATTGCTCCTACAGTAGATATCACTGATGCTCCCGTTGTGACTATTAGTGTGTTTGCTTCCATTCCAGCGTTGTTCCTACAGTAGATATCACTGATGCTCCCGTTGTGACTATTAGTGTGTTTTGCTTCCATTCCAGCGTTGTTCCTTCAGTAGATATCACCGATGCCCCTGTTGTGACTAAGTGTGTTATGGGTCCATTCTAATGTTGTTCCTACAGTAAATATCACTGATGCTCCCGTTGTGACTATAAGTGTGTTTTGCTTCCATTCCGGCGTTGTTCCTACAGTAGCTATCACTGATGCTCCCGTTGTGACTATAAGTGTGCTTTGCTTCCATTTCCAGCGTTGTTCCTACAGTAGATATCACTGATGCCCCTGTTGTGACTTTAAGTGTGTTTTGCTTCCATTCCAGCGTTGTTTCTTCAGTAGATATCACAGATGCACCTGTTGTGACTATAAGTGTGTTGTGGGTCCATTCTAGCGTTGTTCTTACAGTAAATATCACTGATGCTGCCGTTGTATCTATTAGTGTGTTTTGCTTTCATTCCAGCGTTGTTCCTACAGTAAATATCACTGATGCTCCCGTTGTGACTATAAGTGTGTTTTGCTTCCATTCCAGCGCTGTTGCTACAGTAGATATCACTGATGCCCCCGTTGTATATATTAGTGTGTTTTTTTCTTTTCCAACATTGTTCCTACAGTAAATATTACTGATGCTCCCGTTGTATATATAAGTGTGTTTTGCTTCCATTCCAGCGTTGTTCCTACAGTAAATACCACTGATGCTCTCGTTGTGACTATTCGTGTGTTTTGCTTCCATTCCAGCGTTGTTTTTACAGTAAATATCACTGATGCTCCTGTTTTGTCTATAAGTGTGTTTTGCTTCCATTCCAGCGTTGTTCCTATAGTAGATATCAATGATGCTCCCGTTGCGTTTATTAATTTGTTTTGCTTCCATTCCAGCATTGTTCCTACAATAAATATATCTGATGATCATGTCTATTAGTTTGTTTTACTACCATTCCAGTGTTGTTCCTACAGTAGATATCACTGATGCTTCTGCCGATTTGATTGCCAGCAGCACCGTGAACCCAACTGATAACGTTACGTATATCCCCGGTCTTGAGAAGATGTATACAACCGACATTGTCATAGTAGGCAGTCCAGAAACCAAAGGGAGGAAGTTTATTTGTATAACAGCAAAGGATACGTTAGTTTCCATAAATTTCCAAATGTTGTTACATTAATTTTATACATATTTGTAAATGTTCTATATTTGTTTTTGGTATTGAATAAGATGTTTCAAAGAGGTTTTGAAAAAAAGTTTCAAATGATTTACACTATAACTCCAGATTTTTTCGACTCGATCAAATCGCTACATAAATAAATGAGACAGAATTATAAAATTGGTTTGAAATATGAGTGAAATAATGTTTCATAGAATTTGCTTAAACAAATTTTCATATATTTTGATGAATTGTATTTTTACTAATATCTAATATACTAGTATGTCCTATCCGGTGGTGCATTTAAAAATGTTGGTACATTTAATTGCTTTATTGATTTAAATGAAGTTTCCAACAAACATACAAAATTATTTTTTTCATTAGATTGAAGATTAAAATAATTATTAAAATTTACAAACTCGTGTTGAATAAATACCAATAAATCGAGTTGAACGATTATAACTTTTTAGCTCGCCGGGACGAAGTACAAGGAGAGCTATTTTCATGACCCCAGCGTCGTCGGCGTCGTCGTCGTCGGTAGACACCCAGGTTAAACTTTTGCGTTTAAGTTTAAGATATCTATACAACCACTCATTCGATGCGAATGGAACTTTGCATGTGTGTTCACCATCATCAATGGAACACACACAAACAAGAACCATAACTCTGGATTGCATTTTGGCACAGTTATGGCCCTTTTTGGACTTAAACACCCAGAGGCGAGCTTTGTTGGTTTTCTGACAGCTCTTGTTTTGAGTGCATGTCTTTTGTATAACGTAATATGAATAGTGATTAAACGGCTGTGATGGACTCACACCACTATTATCTCCCTTGAGTACTCCGGACCTACATATGAAAGAGGTAAAAATAAAACTTTAGTTCTCTTTTTTTCTTTTTTCAGGACTTTGTACTGCAATGGTTTGTTTTGTGCTAGCATGAGTTAAATGGTCATTATTTTAGAAATCACCACTGAAAAATTGATTCTGATACCAGCTTTCTGGACCATTCTGTGTCATTTCAGAATTGTTGGTTCGAACCGCATATAGGGCGAATAGTCGACACATTATTACTCTGGAAATTGATAGGTCTCACAAAAGCATTTATTTAAAAAAAAAAAAACCTGGTCAATGTATGTTTTTTTCTCCTTTATAATTGCATATCTTGAACCAGTGAAGAATTTGAGCCCAGATTCATGCTGCAGAATTTGATTTTTCACTCTGTTTTTGACATTAATGTTACAATGGAGCCCTATGGGAAATGTAATAGTGGTGTGAGACGTGATGGTTTGACTTCTATGGTTGCTGTTGGGCATGTAAATTTGTCCTCTTTATATTTTAATCTACGCATCCATTATAATATAATAATGTAATGTTTAACAATAATGTAGGAAAATGTCTGTACTTTGTTTGCTATATTGGTAAGGTAACGACTTAGAATTCGGTCTCCCTGCTTGCCACTTTTGCTTCATGAACCATTTGTTCTTTTATATTCAAAGCAATATCATTATATTTATTAATAAGTAAAAATGGGTAATTTGTACATTGTAGCAAATCAGAAGAAAAACGATGCATGGAACTGATGTTCGTTTTATCACGTAAGTACTCAAAGGTGAAATACATAGTAAATATAAATATAACAGAATTTCTCTGTGTGTGTGTGTGTGTGTGTGTGTGTGTGTGTGTGTGTGTGTCACTGAATTTAAGTTATATTCATGTTTTGTTCGGATTCGGATACACGAATGTGTTGATATCACTGTTATGGAGAAAGTATCAGCGAAACACGTTGCATGTTTGTTGAAAAGGGCACTTTATTATAAATGCCGAGAATAGTAATGTGTAGCCTCACTCAATCGGCAACACACTTTACAATACATGTTTATACCTCTGGCGCTTTTATTGTGCTATGGTTGGAGGCTAATGTAACACGAATAATAAAAATCTTTAACACTTTGTTTTTAATGTTATTCGAGAGAAACGTCGTTTCAGAGATGTATATATTTAACTGGTGAGAAACGGTTCAAAGGAGACATAAACATGTACAGAATGTATGTATGTATGTGTGCCTGCGTGCGTGAATGAGCGCGTGAGTGCGTTTGTGTGTGTGTGTGTGTGTGTGTGTGTGTGTGTGTGTGTGCTTGCATGCGGACATGTTTGTATAAAATCAGTTAACATACTCGATTTTGTTGTTCTTTTCATTTTCAACAAATGAATGAAATAAAACTGTGTTGTGTATACATATCGAAGGTTTGCAAATAACTCCTTATATATAGTCAAAATATATTGTCTTATTTCAGCGTTAGAGAACCCGAAGTCACCAGAATCTTTACAAAAAGACGTAAGTAATCGTCCAAGAAGAAATAGTTTGATAATGATTCCAAAAATGTTGTCGAACTATTTTAAACAGTCTTTGTGTTTAGATTCGATATATATATATATATATATATATATATTATATTTTCATGAACCTGCACAAACGTATGTACGACACGTTTTATTTGTATATTGTTTTTAGAAACATGTACTTACTTATTTACTCACTAACTCACTCACTCACTCACTCACTCACTCACTCACTCACTCACTCACTCACTCACTTACCTACTTATAATAAACTATTACTGAATAATTTAATTACTTAGATGTCAGATTTATATATACCTATAAAATAATTGATATATTTCGTAGGCTACTTACAAGTTTTTGGAGCCGACGCCGCTTGTGGACACGAAATTCGTTTGCAATGTTGGCCGGACCTGCTCTTTTATGATGTTTACAACATACGATGCAGGATGGTAGTACATCTTTTTGATACTAGTTTCCATGCTATTTGTAATAATTAAAAAGTCAACGGAACGTTCCCTGCAGCAATACCTTAATGACGTTTTCATTTAAACCAAATACTTCTCTTTTCGCATTCTCAATTTTTTCCTCTCTTTAATTTTGATCAGATAAGTTTTTTTAAAATTGAATACTAACTAATTAGTGTTTATTTTTAAACTTTTCTGCGTGGTGAAGTTTCTGTAAAGAATGGGTCCAAGATATGCAATGAATAATAGCGGATAAATATACGCCTGTGAACTCACAATGTAACTTTTGTGCATGTGTGACCATCGCGTCCTGTGTTAACATCATATTTGATAAATAAATAGGATAAAAACACGATTGACATATATGTTTAAATAATGTAACTAAATTCAAAACACTGTCCTAATTTCCTCCATTACACGAGATCGTGAATACATAATACAGTTTAATAACATATCATACTCCATGGAAATCGATGAAAGATCCAAGTTATATAACTTTTTCATACATACTAATATTTGTGAACGCTGTTGAAAAATTAGAGGCTGACGAGAGAGGATGGACATTTAGTGTTGCAATGACAATGACAATGGTAATGCTAATGTCAATAATAATGCCAGTGGCAGTGATAGTGTCAATGACAATGGTAATGCTAATGTTAATAATAATGACAGTGCAGTGATAGTGTCAATGACAATGACAATGGTAATGCAGATGTCAATAATAATGACAGTGCAGTGAAAGTGTCAATGACAATGGTAATGCTAATGTCAATAATAATGACAGTGCAGTGATAGTGTCAATGACAATGGTAATGCTAATGTCAATAATAATGACAGTGCAGTGATAGTGTCAATGACAATGGTAATGCTAATGGTAATAATAATAACAGTGCAGTGATAGTGTCAATGACAATGACAATGGTAATGCTAATGTCAATAATAATGACAGTGCAGTGATAGTGTCAATGACAATGGTAATGCTAATGGTAATAATAATAACAGTGCAGTGATAGTGTCAATGACAATGACAATGGTAATGCTAATGGCAATAATAATGACAGTGCAGTGATAGTGTCAATGACAATGGTAATGCTAATATCAATAATAATGCCAGTGACGATGACAATGTTTATTCAGCTATACGACATGCATAGTTGAAAACAATCTGTCTGTAACATGACTATTTATAGAATATATAATAATGTTGAAATTTTATATAAATGTATAAAATGCTCCATTAATTCACATAATAACAACTTATGCCAGTTAAACATTAAGACTAATGTTTTCCATGCTATTTTGTAGGAATTGTTATCTTTTATTAAAATGAAGATATAAAAATTTAAAAAATAAAATAGAATTGTCGGGGTTTTTTTTAATTGCATTTATCAACAATTTACCTGTATGTTAGTTATTAATAAATATTTTCAATATTGTTGTATTTTATAAAAAAAATACTTATAAACAAATTTACAAATTAACAAACTTTAAGTTGATTTAGATATTGTTCTTGTTTTGCATCGTGTGCGGTAGCAAGGGAGTAAGCAACACAGGAACATTGATATGATATTGGAATAAAATTGAATTGAATATCGTGTCCTGTGTAATTGGTAAACAAATTTGATTATATTCTATCCCTACAGTAAACAAGTCATAACAACAGACAAGTCAGTGACCGTGTTTAAACCTGTATCAGATCATTCCTTGTCCTGCGTCACAGAAGTCAGCTATAGATTTCTAAGTGCTGGGTTCAAATATATTTGTTTTCAGTCCGCGTAAGTGTCTGATTTGTTCGTCTGTCTGTCTGTCTGTCTGTCTGTCTGTCTGTCTGTCTGTCTGTCTGTCTGTCTGTCTGTCTGTCTGTCTGTCAACATCCCTTTCTTCAGTTATTTTATGTATGTCTGTCTGTCTTTTTCTGTCTGTTTGTCTGTCTGTTGTCTAATGTGTGTGTGTGTGTGTGTGTGTGTGTGTGTGTGTGTTTTAAACAATGTTATATTCACATTAATACATATATTTAGCATAACGTTAACAACTAAGCACAAAGTCATTTAATCTGATTTCTTCGTCTGTTCGTCTGTCCGTCTGTCTGTTTGTCTTTGGACACCTGCATTTGTGATATTAAGTAAAAGGTGCAATTATGTGTATATTTACAGAATCACTGATTTCCAAACTCGCTGTATTTATGTAGATGTATTTCCAAGTGAAATGGGTATGTATCAGCAATACATGTATTAATCATGTGTTAGATATTATTTATTGAGACCAAAATTTGCAAGCATGTAAAACATCTAATATATAGCCAAAATGAACTATCGCAATCATCCTATCTGTTATTGTTAACTAGATAGCTATGGTCGGAATTTGGATTTTCAAGCTCAAATCTAAGAATATTTTCAAGATTGGTGAATACGATCACTAATAAATTGACTACAGCGTGCATTCTGTGTAATCTAGTTTTGATTAAAAGTAATAGTTGACATGGTGTCTAAGTTGCGTTTAACAGCTATTCCAAATAACGCAAGTACATACAACTATATTCTTAAAGAAAAATGCATAGCCCGTTGCATGTTAGTCTATCCGAGAACATGATATCTCCCGAATCAGGTAAATTAATCCGAAATAAAAAAGCAGGAAATGCTATGCTATCCAATAGTTCATAATAATTGAACGCTTACCAAACTGTGACGTCATTCAAACTTTTATTTGAAGCAGTTGACCAATCAACATGCACGAATGTAGTTTTTCCGAGATTACTTTTTTTAATTTCTTTGACAATACAATATTCACCTCAAAATGCAAATATCCCAAAGTTTGAACTACAGTTTGTTATAGAGAACACTTACTTGACAGCAACCCTGATCATAATGATGAGCTTAACCTGTTATTTCATTTCATAAAACATCAGGATGCATTAGAATATCTGTACTTATTGTTTTTCTTATATATATAGGCAATAGCGAGAAAGAAGTACGTCTGGTGAATGTACCAAGGGTTATTTCTAGAATTTGTATGAGTTGTGCGTATATTTAGGACAGTTAGGATACCATATTTCTTTGAAAAACAACTTTAAAGTCTAATTTTAATTGTAAATACAACATGCTATTTCTATGAATATTCCATTTGACATCATTTAATCAAAACGTTCATATATGGTTGTATGTGTAGGACTACGTAATATTTCATTCAATATAACTATTGCTCCAGATCCATGCCGTTGGACACCATGCCAAAATGATGGGATTTGTTTCTTTGAAAGGGGTACAGTGGATGGTCACAACTGTCTTTGCAAGGAAGGATTCACAGGTCCAAACTGTGAGAAAGGTAAAACTTTATTTTTAGCTCGCCTGGACGAAGTCCAAGGAGAGCTATTGTCATGACCCCGGCGTCGTCGGCGTCGTCGTCTGTAGACACACAGGTTAAACTTTTGCGTACAAGTTTCAGATATCTATGCAACCACTCAACAACAACAACAACAAAGTTTATTGTGATATAAGGCCTCCAGCCCACAACACATAATACAAACATGTTAATTATGAAATTGTACACGATGTAAAAAATGCATCTGAATTAAGATGTCAACAATAAATCATTGTAAGAGCATTGTAATAAGCAGTATCCTGGATGTGGCGTATACATAATAGAATATTGTATCTTCAGGGGTTTTTTTTATATCATCATCAATTCTTTACGTTTCTCGAATGCGTAATAAATGTAACATGCAACTGATTGCAACAATTTGTCATTTTTTGTAGACATAAGTATTCGGAATTTGTTCATATTAGAATGACAAAAGTATTTTTGTGGAATATATACCCCACGAAGATAAGAGTAGGCTGTACAACATAATAAAAAGTGATACTCGTCCTCTACCTCATTTGATGTACATAGTTTGCAAACCCGTAAGTTCCTATCAGTGTCATGATGTCTTCCAGTTTCAATTTCTAAATTGTGTGAACCAGATCTAAACTTTGCAAGTGAATATCTGAATTTTTTAACAAACAAAATATCTAGATATAATTCATGATCATAGGTTAGTTTATATTCTTTGTAGAAACACAATTTAGACGACATATTAATTGCTTCTATCCAACTCTGTACATACTGGTCTTTCAAACGTCGAACTAATGACAACATGAACACACTTTCATTTTGTACATGTTGGTTTATCCACACAAAACCAAACCCATTCGAACAAAGAATTATTCTGACCTGGCTGACCCAGTTACTTCTTCCACTTTCGTCTAGTACTTTTAACATATTATAACATTTTTTTACGTATCGAAAATCTGGCATATTTATAATCTTAATCCAGTATTTAATACATCTCTTAGTTGATTCTATCCATAGCGGATATCTACCACAATCACCTAACACTGCTGTATTAGAAGCTTTAGTATTTAAACACATATATCGTTTACAAGCATATCGTTGGACTATTTCGGTATGTTGGCGTTCAGCAAATCCCCAAATTTCACATCCATACAGCACAATTGGTACAACTTTTGTATCAAATAATTTAAAAAACACATTTTTCGGTATTTGTCCATATTTATATAAACTTGACAAAACTGACACCAGCACACGCTTACCCTTTAAAGCTAAATCTTCTGCCATCTTATTAAAGGAAAGTTGCATGGAAAACAATACACCTACATATGTAAAACACTTAACTATTCCTAATGGATGCCCTTTGTATAACCATTTTTCATTATTTGAAAGTCTTCCACCATTTTTGAAAACCATGACTTTTGTTTTACCTGTGTTGACACTCATTTGATGTCAATGAAATTTTGCATGTGTGTTTACCATCATCAATGGAACATACAGAGACAAGAACCATGACTCTGGATTGCATTTTGGCACAGTTATGGCCCTTTTTGGACTTAGACACCCAGGATAAACTTTGCATTTAGTTGCGTACAAGTTTCACATATCTATGCAACCACTCATTGGATGTGAATGAAACTTCACATGTGTGTTCACCATCATCAATGGAACACACAGAGACAAGAACCATAACTCTGGATTGCATTTTGGCACAGTTATGGCCCTTTTTGGACTTAGACGCCCAGGTTAAACTTTGCATTTAGTTGCGTACAAGTTTCACATATCTACGCAACCACTCATTGGATGTCAATGAACCTTCACATGTGTGTTCACCATCATCAATGGAACACACAGAGACAAGAACCATAACTCTGGATTGCATTTTGGAACAGTTATGGCCATTTTTGGACTTAGACTGCCAGGTTAAACTTTGCGTTTATTTGCGTACACGTTTCACATATCTATGCAACCACTCATTGGATGTCAATGAACCTTCACATGTGTGTTCACCATCATCATTGAAACACACAGAGACAAAAAACATAACTCAGGGTTGCATTTTGGCACAGATATGGCCCTTTTTCGATTTAATTTTTCAGGTTAAAGTTTTTATCACGTATGATATCTATGCAACCACTCATTGGGGGGGGGGGGGGGGGGGGGGGCGGGGGGGGGGGGGACGCTATAAGTGTCTTAAAAATGAAAATATTTTTAAAATGGATACAAGGCATCCAAGTAAATAAAATCCGAATAGCTCAGTATATCCCGTGACAAAATTTATAATTAAAAATTGGAGAGGTAAACTTGAAACTAAGATGAACATTTTATTTACTACGTGTTAACCTGTATAACAGATTAACTGGATATAAAAATGTAATCACGGCACTCATTTAATACGGCACAAAATACGTTGCAATTTCAAGCGGGAATTCTATTTTAGTGTTAACTAGGCGCGTAGCACAAGTAATTACTTTTCAATATATGGTTATGGTATGTTTATAATAAATAGATATCCTTTTGGCAATACTGTGTCAGTAACTACATATAGACATGATATAATCGGAAAATATGTGTTTAACCAATTTTAAAATTTTGAAAATCCTGAAGTAGTCCCTTTAAAATAAACCTGCAGATTGAAGAAAACCTTGATGGCTGTGTTATAAGTAGCAAATATAAAACGAAAAAGGCAATCACTAAATATCGCACCTCGTATATCTCATTTTACTGTTCACGTTTTAATTTTCACGTTTTAATGCAGGCTTTTCAATCAGTTAATATGGTATTGATATTGAAATTTATTCTAATGTTCGTTATTACCCTTAATACTGCACGAGTAATCCTAACGTACTTGATATTCATGGTTCTACTATTACTCTCTTTTTTAATCACTGTCACTATAAACAATATGTCTGATTATTTTTGTTAGGTCCATGTTTGCCAGCAGACGATAATTGTGCACGGGGATATTGTGCCATAAACAACCACGTGACTACTTGTCTGTGTCCCCTTGGTTACTCTGGACCAACATGCAGTCACGGTAAGATTGTACTTTCTGATATTAAAATAATGATGATGATGATGACGATAATGATGATGATGACGACGAAATGCTGCTGAAGATGATTATGATGATGATGACGACATTCTGCTGAATGATGATGATTTGATGATCATCATGATGATGACGATGATAATGATTATAGAAAAAGAACAATGGTAATAATTAACGAGTATACTATTCATAATAAGAATAACCTGATAGTATAACTATATCATATTCTTTTATATAATGGTCACACTTATAATAGAAATGATGATAATAATATTATTTAGATGACTCCTTTTAATTGTTTATATACTTATTGGTTTGATGATAGTAGCAACAAAAATATAATTAGTAATGATATAGTAAAAATATAGATAATGTCAAATTTTTACTTCTATTAGTTCCAAAAATATTAGTGATATAAATGAATGTGAAAGTATACATAACATCGTCTGTATTGGAATGAAATGTGTGCGTTTATTTTACAGAAATTCCAACGGATACGCCGGATCCGGGGAAATACGGTGTAAGGATCATTTTTCTCAGCTGATTCAATATTTATCCCAAAGAAATGAAAAGTAAGAAAAGACCATGACCCGATGCAATCACAGCAGACAAAATAATTTGAAATGCTTTAAATCGTTTTTATATTGGTACATTTAAATACGGAAACTTGACAGAAATGCAAAACAAGAAATTATAACTATGTTACTTAAAACTATACATAAAACAAAGACTTAACCTCATTGATTAATTGGAAATCAATCGTTTTCGTAACGGTTGATAACATTGATTACAAAATTGTTACAAACTGTATTGCAAGTCGAATGAAAAATGTTGTATTTACGCTCATTGGCTTTGCAACAGTCAAATGTATTTTAAAACGAAAATATTGAAAATATAAATGAGGTTATATTGGATATTTAAGCAATGAAAATTTACCATGTTGAAAAAGTTTCCGGTCGTGATCATGATTTTATAAAACGTTTCGGTTATTTTAGATTGATACCTCATTTATTAATGGGATAAAACTTCTGTTGGGGACAAAGTTGTGTTACAGTAGTAAACAATGGTCATATGTCTCATGTCTGAAGTAGGTACAATGTAGACGAGTAAGATAAAGGTGCCATATTTATGCATGTGCATTTTTGCTTGCAATAGACATATTTTATAAAATGTTTCTTCTTAAATTGTTATACACTAAAACTTTCTTATTTAACAACCTGCCTTATATTAATCAAGCAGAGTCCATTTTATTGAAAATAACAAGTTTTTATGCTTTAAAACTGTCAAGCGTATTATTTTTGAAGGCAACTTTTACTGACACTGCGAGGCTAACTGCAGTTACTTGCGTTAGGAATCGTCCGTGCTCCATTCCATTTGTGGTGTCTGGCCAGTTTCAACCGAACGCTACGTAAGTATTCTTACATTCATACAAACTTAGTGTGAACATTATTTACAAGCCCATTAGTTCATACTTCTATTATTGTAAATATCTGTTTGTTGAACTTAAACCGCATCTTAGCTTATAAAACTTTATTTGAACAGGAATGAAGATGACTATATATAACAATTATAATCTTAAGATTTAAACTAAGGTGTTTGTCCATTGATCGTCCCAATGTGTTCGCTGTTGTCACTTCTTTCTATTCCTCGTATTATTTTTGTTATTATTAGTCTTAACATTGTTTGTGCTTGTACTGTTCGGTTGGCTGTGTCCATTGGTCACCCCAATGTGTTCGCTGTTGTCACTTCTCTCTATTCCTCGTATTATTTTTGTTATTATTAGTCTTAACATTGTTTGTGCTTGTACTGTTCAGTTGGCTGTGTCCATTGGTCACCCCAATGTGTTCGCTGTTGTCACTTCTCTCTATTCCTCGTATTATTCTTGTTATTATTAGTCTTAACATTGTTTGTGCTTGTACTGTTCAGTTGGCTGAGCCCGTGTGGTTCGGGCTAAGAATAGAATCACTGTCGATCTCTGCAGAGTGGTAGGAATACTCCGAATGGGTGTCATGTTCATTTTATCATTTTTTGTCATATTCACTATTGTGGTTAAATTATCAACCCCTGTGTGGTTCTAGGGAGCCATGAGTGATGGCAAGAATAGGATCACTGTGGCTTATGCATGTCGTAAGAAGCGACAAATTGAGTAATACAATAGAATTTGCTGAAACTCTGCAGTTCTGCAGGTATCAAGGTTCTAGGTTCATTCTGCATATTCATTTGTTGATGTATTTTTTTTTAATCTGTATGTTTATTTGTTGTTTTTGTACATGTAGAGTGAACCTGGAATCTTCCTTCCTGTTGGCGTCGAATAACCTATAATGTGTTGGTACGCCGAAAAACCCTATTCATTCATTCATTCAGTTGGCTGTGTCCATTGGCCGTCCCAATGTGTTCGCTGTTGTCACTTCTCTCTATACCTCGTATTATTCTTGTTATTATTAGTCTAAACATTGTTTGTTTTTGTACTGTTCGGTTGGCTGTGTCCATTGGGTGCTAAGTTCACGTCGGTCATTTTCTTTACTTTTCTTAAATATATTTTGCACACAGTCTTCTTTATGGTGGTAAGCAATTCTGCTATTAGAAAGATATAACGTAATTTTATTGTTAAAAATGTGCATGTATATAAAAGTTGAATCCCTAAAATGTTCATATGACTACTGTTTTGAATAGAAACTAATTGGGTTATTTCCAATATGAATACTTAACTCATGACAACAGACATTTGAATTACACATACCATGATTTGATGTTGAACTTTTTCTACAATACTCCTGATATGCCCAACGTTTTTCAACATATTCTCTTCAATATTTAAATATTTGTCAGGTTAGCCATCTATAGATATTTCATATACAATAGCTCTCATAATGTTTCAGATATGTAATAATTAAAGAACAATCTTTACATAATGATTAATTAACAATAACAATGGTTAATTAGATTAAATACGACTTTTTGAATTTGTATTTTTTTGTGACATAAATTTGATGTAACGAGTATCTCACAATTGCCCTTCGATGTGAGCATTCGGTTGGTTGGTTGGTTGGTTGGTTGAATATTAAGCGTCATTTTATGCCATCGGTGGCTAACAGACGATCAGTTAACCTAACCACTGTTTCCTGGGATAAACAAGTACTCGAGCACACCCCATCTCCGCAAGTAACTGAAAACTTTCCGACTTGAATCAGTGGTGAGAGACGAATGATAATGAGACACAATGTCGTATATCAATTATCATGGAGACTGTTGCCGGGTGGGGGATTCGATCTCACGACCCCTGTTTTGATAGTCAGACGCGTCACCGACTGAGCTAATCGGGCCCCGACTTATATGAATAAATTTCAGCATTCGGGGTGTATACGTATATTGATGTTGATATCCCATTGTCAATAACGTCTAAATACTAATTAGATTTGTATCTATTATATTAGAATCAAATTCATTTTTATTCGGGCTTAATGCTAAGGCGTAGTCCTGCTTATGTCTTCATGATCAAGCTTTGTTGATCACCGCCAAAATAAGTCTTTGCGACAGGGACTACTTTTATTCCATAAATTTCTTTTTTTTCTTCATTTATTGTAAGCAGAAACAAATCAAACAATATAAAGTATATTGTGGACATTGTATTTTGTCTTTTTAAAAGAAAACGCTGCATAAAATAAGCAAAACGCAACAATTAAACCAATCAAACTAAGAAGATGAATGAATATAATTGTTTAAATTAAAGCTAGCCTATCAGTTCTTTGATTACTTTGATTTGTGAATTAACGCGATATTATTTTATAAAGCACATCCTATGATTGAAGCAAACCATCAATACTAAAATATTATTAGATTTCCTCCCACAGAAGATATACATTTGTCTTGTAGACCTGTTGTTAGACCAGGGTACATAAGTCCCTCCGTTGTGGTTAATGGTATCGCGACAGTCACACATAGCCAACCACCCGGCAGTTACTTAAGTAATGTTCAAGTAACAGCACACACAGAGGGTATGCAAGACGTGTGTCTACAAACTTTTAGCAAAGATGGGTAGGTATATATGTGTATGTTGATCTGTATCATAGAGACAGTCATTCCATTTAACACTTTCACAATACATTAGTTTATTTTAATGAATCAACATAAGAGCATCTTATTTTTTACTATTTTACTATTATTGTCCAATAACAGTTTATGTAATATCGTTCAAAATCTAGCAATATACTTTCGTGAAAATTGGATAAATATACTGCTCGTTTGTATTAAATGTGTCGGTCATTGCAATCTTGGTCCGGGGATATATAGCGTACTTGTATGCATTTACGCTTTGTCTGCTTTTATTTCAGAATTAACCAGGATGAAATGTGTTTTAAACTTGATGTAACGACAGGTAATCTTTTGTTTATGAATCACTTTGTAACGTCCACATTTGTAACTATAATATAATGGTAAGTGAAAGAAATTTGTTTGTTGGAATATTTAGTGTCAGTTTGAACTTAATCTCTCTTTCATGAGATCCCGGAAGGGAAGGCTAACTGGTACTTACAAACACAGCATATTTCCACAAGTAACTGGTCGCACTCTAATCAATGTTGAGAGACGAATGATAATGTCGTTTATCTATCATCACGGAGACTGTTGCCAGGCGGACATTTGAACTCACGATCCCTGGATTGATAAGCTATAAAATAAGAACAACTTTGTATAGTATGATGGTTTTGTTTTACTTAGTTTTGCTGTTTTGTCTTAATATGTTTTAGTATTTCAGTTTATACAAATTTCTTTTAGCTCGATTGCGATGAAAGCTCAGAGCTTATATGAACTGCTCTCGAGTCCACTTCCTGGGTAGAACCAGTACTGAGTGTTGTGTTATGAGAAGCATCGGGTCGAGCTGGGGATCGAACACGCAACTTCTGACATGAGCGCCCAACACTATATTGATTAGACTACCGCCCCGCTTATTATTAACCGTATTAATAATAAGAAACATTGGGGATATAATAGCTGTTTAAATTTTTATAACATATGCGTAATAAAAGTGTGTATACGTTTTGCGGTACTGATGTTTATATCATCTTATGTTGTTTTTTTTTTAGATACGGCATCTGTTTATGGCTTTAAAGTAAGTGCTATTATTCCAAGGGTATAACTTCTGTTTATGTTTTATGCAAGGAAAACAGTTTTGTACTTTAAGTATTGCATTTATTAATAGATATTATACTAATATAAGTTTTTTTTAGTTTAGACATGCAAACAATCAAAGTGCACATGCCTTAATAGGGTATTATAGTATTGTTTTTCATATTATTTTCATAATCAAACATTTCATATTTGTTTGTTATATTATGTTAAATTGCATACCATGCTTTAAAAGTGTGTGGCATATTCAAACTGGCTATAGTATAAACTTATTTATTTTACTTCGGTTGTGAAGTAAGTTCTTACAACTTAGACAAATCACGCTCGAAGTCCTCCTGTGTAGAACCAGTACTAAGCATATGCAGAAAAGGTGTCTTGCTCAAGAATACTACACATAGCCGTGGCGAAGGATCGAACCCACGACCAAACCGGTTATTGGTTCGGTGCTCTTCTTCTTAACCACATGCTCGCTATAAAACTGACCACTCTTCAGCGACGGCTCAATAGAACACACGTGATTATAAAAATACAGTGATGGACATTCCGTGAATACAGGACAAACGGGGAACATTCTTAACATTTAACCAAGGTTATAAAAGAAAGATATCATTTTAATACATTTTTTAAAAGCTCCGTGATGGTCCCTGGTGGTTTCGCCAGTTTTACAGTTCGCCTAGTGGTCGGTAAGCTCACGCTCAAAACGTCATTTCACTAGATTTCATGTGGTGTTTGCATCTGTGTTCGGGGTATTCGAGTTCACCACATATGCAAGGGGTGTCCAACTTATTAAAGCGACAGTTTAAAAAATAAGAAATAGTAGGTTTGTTGCGATTTTTCAAACATAACATGGTATGTGTTAGGTTAAGTCTGTCTCCCTTTTTAAATCTGCCAATGAAAATCTTTTGATGTAATTTATTAACAAAAAAAATCTTTTGGTGTAATGGATGACCTAAATGTTGTCATAGGTCTACATAGTTTATGTTATTTGCATGTCCAGTGCTACACTATGCGTTTCGTGTTGCGCGGGTCCTATCGTAGGGACTATTTAAATCAACATCAGTGGCAACAAATTAAGCACATACAGACACGTTTTGCGTTGGGGACCATTTGTAATCTACAATATTTTAAATCAGAAATTATTAAGTGTATTGCTAACGATTCCAAGTCCTTTGCACCATGTGCCATCTAATCTTTGCTTCCCATTGCGCTAAGACTGTTAATCAATTTGCAAAACGCTTTAATCAAAAGTATAATGCTAGAAATCGTGTCTTCTGCCAGTGTATGCCCATATCGGTTTAGGCCGGGGATACAGCGATTTTAGTAGCTGGCTGCCTTGTCGAGTTTAATGACGATGGTCCTTGACACTGCATGTGATAGGAAAGGACCAGCCAACACAAATGACACTACCTGTTCCAAATCTGTATTTTTTCCTCATTTTACATGTAAATGTAATGAGAGAATAAATGTTGTTGTTGTTTTTGCTTTTTTGTTGTTGTTGTTGTAAACAAGCATACAGAATAAAACAATGTATTTCCAACAGGAAATGCAACATGTCAACAGCATAAACATATACAACTTAATATTCCAATGAAAATACATACGGAAGAAACACTAACTTATGTATAACTAAAACATACATTTCGCTAAATACGTGCATGCATTATATATGAACAAATTGTTTTTATTATAATTTCAGAATCGTGCACACTTCACTACTCCCAGTCTCCCGCCAGATTCACACGTGACTTGTAGTCCAACAGGAACCTGTCACGTGTTATACCATGTTACACCTGGGGAGGGAAATGCTGGAGAATGGTTCGTTTATCTGTTGTAGCCGTCGAGTTTGTACATTGTTTTTTTGTACATTTTTTTCAGATCTAGTTCTACAATCATATTACATTACTCGATATATATAGTATGACAATTATATTGATTTTTTTTTTCATTTCAAATATGCAATAGTTTTTGTCATAATGTTTCCTTTATGAAAACCCTGTTTCTATTTTTATTATATGACTGCTTTACGTAGGAGCTGCTAGTTTCGTAAGTTATTGAACGATCATGTGCATTTAGACTGCATGTCCAAGTTGTTATTTTTTGTATGGCCCACTCCTTAATATGCACTTCTCTTTATTATATTCGGATAACGTGCTGAATATTTGACTACACATCTGGTCTGTAATATTGATATATGTAGCATCAGAGGATATGTATTTTTTTCAGTACCAGCGTTCAATTCTCAGCGATGCCGTTTGAAAACAGCCATATATTCTCGACATGTGATACATGTGTAACGGGTAACGTTGGAAACAACAATTGTTCAATAGATGTTACGTTGTTTCCGACAGCAGCGGAAGTTGGCCAAGAAAGCATTGTTTGCGTTTTGACCAAGCTTGTTGCGTAAGTGTTGTTTTTGTTAAAATTGAATGTTATTGTATGATATAGTGTTAATATCAAACGTATATGTCAGACATGTGTTGTTTTTAGTTAAGTTTAGTTTTTTCTTATTTATATTAATTGGTCTTGGAAGTACCAGAACTTAGCACATGCTAAGTAAATAAATCTTCATCGGGGAAACAGTCACAACACAACGCAACTAGTCGATACGTAAAAGCTGGTATCTCCCGAAACGGGTCCATTAACATTCAATAAAAAAGTGAGGAATTCTATGCAACTGAACTTTTACTAAACCATGATGTAATTCAAACTTTCCCTTAAGAAACTGACCAATGAACGTACTCAAATGTACTACCATTTAATTGACCCAATCGGAAGAACTGGATCCGTCCTGCAAACTACAACGCAACGCAACACAACAACGTGTTCTCTGCCTAGGGTCCTAGTTGTCTAAGGCTCAGTCTTAAGTTCACTTACCTCTCACCGCTTAGGTTATGGGTTCGAGTCCAGGTCGCTCCAAAAACAAATATGTGAGAAAGTGTGCCGCTTACTTGCGGAAGGACTGTGGTTCTGCTCAGATTTATTCTAAGGTCTTCTTCCGCCAATAAAACTTGATATGCAGCCATATATAATATGAAAAGTGTTGAAAATGGCGTTAATCCCCATTCAAAAAATGTCCTGCCTAACAGACGACATAATACGGGTCTAATGTGTGAAAAAGTCTTGCCAATATCCAAGTGCTCTTTTATAAACTAACAGTAAACAAGTTGGTGTAGATGTTGTAGATTTGGAAATTTATCTTTTGAGTCAAGCTATCAACAGAGGGTAGTTCTCAGCATACAAACTTTACGCTTGTTCGACTTATCCTTATAAAATGCCTTTATAAACGTGTATGATCTCATTGCGATTATATCTAAGTAAAGCACACGATACTGTTGTTGTTTTCTTCAGAATAAATGAAAGAGGCGAGGAACGGTGTTTCAATGTTTCGGTTAAGAGTGAAGCAGAGTTCAAAGGTATTTTATTATATTCTGATATAACTATTTCAATATTTGTGTCCCTCATATAAATTACTTTCTGTCAATTCAGACTCGCTATCTTAGATGTAGTTGCGGGCAACACCATTCAAATTCCACATCATCTCTTTCAGTTATGTACATGGAATATGTTAAACTAGCGTCATCTTGTCTGTTTCGTTTTGATTTAAGTCCCGCAACTTTTTGCGATTGTCTTGCATTATGCCACCCTTCCCCCACCCAATACTGAGCGTTTTTATCATGGTGTATTTCATATATGTTACAGCGAGGGGTGGATGTCAGGAGATCCATTGTAAGAACGGTGGATTTTGTGATGGACATATAGTTCCTGCTGTTTGTCACTGTAAACCTGGATTTACTGGGTCAACTTGCGAGAATGGTATGTATACATATAAATCTGTAGAAGAAGTTCATGAAATATACTATTCTGCTGACATGTATATAAGCGCTAGTAAAAATAACCTTTGTTAGACAGGAGACGTACGGTTGTTAAAACATGATAGAATATATTTATTTACTAAAAGGCTGATTCTTCCAGAGGTTATGCTTGAGAATAGTATTTGTGTTTATTAATCAATCAATTTGACGTCATTTCAAAACAAAAACTATAACATTTATTGGCAGCCTGCTATGTTTTGTATCATGTCACATACATAATATATTTTTATAAATAACCACATGGAAAGGACAATTTATACTAAATTTTACAGAGCCTTATTTCATCTTTCTTCATTAACAGGTTTGCTTAAATATTGCTGGCGACACTCGATCTAGATATCAGCTGAACAATATTAAAATAATACAATAGTAGAAGCTGTTTTCACAGTAAAAGTAATAATTGAGCGACGTACGTTTTTTTTCAAGAAGCCAGCTCAGTATATGGAAGATGAAGAAGAAGAATGATATGTTTCTTTCCTTTAAAAAAGTCCTTTATGTTATTTGACCATCTTGTGGATAATTATGTCATCGAAAAATCCGTTCCATTTTAATATCATTTAACACTATTGAAATACTGTCAAACCTGTGTAAGTGGTCACCTCTGTTAAGCAGCCACTTGTCTTAAGCAGCCACATTTGCTATTTCCCATGTACATGCTTTCAGAGCAAATTAACCTGTATTAAGCAACATCCTGTCTTTAAAGGTCACTTTTGATTCTTCCCTTGACTTGCTTCTTAAGACAGCTATGACTGCAGTGCATCTTAAAGACATGCTCTGCACCTGAATCAATTTGATAGTATATGATATTACTTGATGTACTTTCTGTTTATATATATCATAGGTATAACGTAACGTCCTTGAAAAAAATACTTGTCATGTACGTCAAAATAAGAGAACAAACCGTGACCGTTCTTCCTTATATACATGTACTATTTGAAGTTTAGTCAGATTCTATATTGCATGAAAATGGTTTCAATATAAACGGTAACTATATGATCACGATGGAAATACCTGCATTTTCGAGAGGAAAATACAAGATAAAAAGTTTTTTTTTTTTGGGATATGGTTTGCATGTATTACTAATAAATCCAACTTATTTATTTCATTGAACGTAAACCGTCAAAAATATTTGTTGGATTAAGTGTCCCAAAACAATTAATACATTGGATTTTATTGGTTGTGGATATTGTACTGTTGCATGTTCCATCGAATACAACATATTTACCAAATAATATTTTTAAAAAAAATAAGATCTCTTTAAACTATCATTATAACATATAAAACCTCTTCGTTGTTAAAGGGAATTTATCAGCATTTTTCACAATTTTAAAATACGCTTAAATTGTTTTTCCCAATAGATCATGCCTATATATACTCACTGACCACGTATTGCCAAAACGATATCTATTGAAACATGCCAAAATAATATATTTAGAAGGGAGTTCCTAACTTTAGCTACGCACCTAGTTTAGACTTAAATGGATTTCAATTTGATCTGTTATGCAGGTTTACACGTAGTAAAAAGTGTTTCATCTTAGAAAGAGTTCGAATGATGATGCAAAGGTAGTAAAACAGTATTTAGTGATGTCTATTTTTAGAATGTTGATTTTGTTTCCATTTTACCATTCTAATTTTAATATCTATTTTGTCATGTGTTGGTGGAGTTGACATACCAAACCATTCAGATTTTATTTAGTTATGATAATTAAATGGTTTTTATCTATTTTTTGATAATTATTTTACGTTAAGACATTTATAGCAATTTTTTCCTGATATACTCTCTTTAAGATTATTCTCATTATTAAATCTATTAAGATGATAATTAAAACAATGCCAAAGTCTTATTGTACAACTGAGTGATGTGTTGCATATTTTTAAACATATAGTTTTACACTGTACATGGAATTCATTTTTACATCACAAAGCGCTCTTTCTTGAGGTGCATACGTTGACTCTTACCTGTTTCTCATCGTATACACTGTCATTTCAGACTGCGGGAACACTTTCCCAAATGTTGCACATGTTTCATGCACAGCTACTTCCGGTACAACCGTCGGTAGTACAGCAACATGCACGTGTGAAACCGGATATGCCAGCTCGTGCAACATGAACATCGCTTGTTTGGCTGATGGGTCATGGACCATCCCACCGAGTTGTACGATAGGTAAGTATTGTATAAGTAACATGAATTGAACTTATTGTACACATACTGTGACTGTTAAAGTTAACATAAACTTGTGTGTATACAAACATGAAAATTTTAATTACATGTGTACTGTAAATGTTAGAGTTAACATAAACCTGTGTATATAAAGGCATATAACATTGAGTACAAGTGTACTGTAAATGTTAAAGTTAACATAAACTTGTGTATATAAAAACATGAAAATTTTAAGTACATGTGTACTGTAAATGTTAGGGTTAACATAAACTTGTGTATAAAAAGCATATAACATTGAGTACAAGTGTACTGTAAATGTTAGAGTTAACATAAACCTCTGTATATAAAGGCATATAACATTGAGTACAAGTGTACTGTAAATGTTAGAGTTAACATAAACCTGTGTATATAAAGGCATATAACATTGAGTACAAGTGTACTGTAAATGTTAGAGTTAACATAAACCTGTGTATATAAAGGCATACTACATTGAGTACAAGTGTACTGTAAATGTTAAAGTTAACATAAACCTGTGTATATAAAGGCATAAAACATAGAGTACAAGTGTACTGTAAATGTTAAAGTTAAAATAAACCTGTGTATATAAAGGCTTATTACATTGAGTACAAGTGAACTGTAAATGTTAGAGTTAACATAAACCTGTGTATATAAAGACATATTATATTGAGTACAAGTGTACTGTAAATGTTAAAGTTAACATAAACCTGTGTATATAAAGGCATATTACATTGAGTACAAGTGTACTGTAAATGTTAGAGTTAACATAAACCTGTGTATATAAAGGCATATAACATTGAGTACAAGTGTACTGTAAATGTAAAAGTTAACATACATAAACATGTGTGTATTTGCTTAACTTAATATAAAAACATGAAAATAATGAGTACATGTGTACGGTGAATGATTAATGAAGTTAACATATGAATGTCAAAACATGAAAATAATTATGTAATAATCATTTTCTGTCTGATTAAAATAAATGGTAGTCGTATAATGTCTATGTACATATTTAATAAAATAAAAGTCTACAAGTTGCTTGTCTCTTATTATATAACTGTATAGTTATATATAATTTTATATATAACTATATGCTATTTTTCACCATCCTTTTGGTTCATTACCAGTTTCTAGCAAGTCGTCGTTTCGTGACCAGGAAACACTGAACCGTATTACGTATGCTGTAAATCAATGTATAGTATTCATGATTAGTAATTTAAATATAAATACATAGCACCCATATACATTATACATGCATATACAACCATATGCGCACATAAATAACATGGTTTTTTTCCAAAAATTGTTTAGCCTTCCACAAAACAGAAAACAAGATGTTAAATACTTAACATACATAAAACAAACATCAGACACACATGAACATGTATACAAATAATTGAAATGTATATACATTATCATCATTTCGTTTAAACTTGTACGAAAACGAAAACAAGATTGATAGTATAGTCTTAAACGAAAACTTAAAGCAACTTTTATCTTTTAATAAACATATTTGTCTAAAAAGAATTTCTTGACGAAAACGAAATAAAGACCATTCATTGGACATATGTACCAAACTCTCTCTCTCTCTCCCTATCTCTCTCTCTCTCTCTCTCTCTCTCTCTCTCTCTCTCTCTCTCTCTCTCTCTCTCTTCAAAATAACAAAATATAATAATATGACATTTACCTTACATACTTTATTTCAGACTGTGGGACTTCTCTACCAAGTAAAGCGCATGTTTCATGTTCAGTTATTTCCGGAACAACTGTTGGTAGCGCTGCAACATGCACGTGTGACACCGGGTATTCAAGTGTGGGCAATATGAATATCGCTTGTTTAGCTAATGGATCATGGGACACGCCGCCAACTTGCACAAAGGGGTAGCATTAACCGTTGTATTACACACATTGATATAAGTTACACATGTACCAATGTTGACAATACAACTGTTAATCGGAATAACCCAGAAAATTTATATTTCACGATAGATATAATTTGGATAAATATATAATTAGTGTGCGTGTTTTTTTTTTTCATAACCTCCGTGCACGTTTTCCTGATATGCATTCAAATATCTAAATAAATGGTTATTAAAATAGATAAATATTTATCGTTATTTTTATGCCAGTTGTTCCACTCTAAGCAATGATGGGAGACGAATGATAATGAGATGCAATGCCGTATTTCATTAAAAATAGCGACTATGGCCGGCGTGGGATTAGAACTCACGACCCATGGATTATAAGTCAGATGCGCTGTACATACTGGACTAACTGGACCCAGTATCTGCATATGGTTATGACATCCTCCTTCGTCATTTAATAACAGCGGTTAAGACAGTCTAAAAGTTAATAATTTAATTGTGAATGCTTTTGTCTTTCTATGTCACATTGCTTTAAACTGACATTAACATAGACAAGAAACATCATAGTCTATAAACATAGACTATAAAAGCGAGCGACAAGCGAAATAAAGTTGTTGGTTGTATTGTTGAATATTTAGTCTTATGTGAAATAACATTGACCTTCCATCTATGACAGTGGAGACAATGCCAATGCCAATATTTGATAATGTAAGCGATCGTCGAAATACCTCACACATTTAAATTTGGTCATTTGAGAAAAATAATTACTACTGTTCTAGTTTAGTAAAGATGAAAAGGAAACTGCGGGAGCTTTATTTGACGCATTTTGGTAATTCAAGGGACATAACTCTCACTGCATTATTTGATTCGGTCAGTTTAAGAACTTGTCAAAGATATTATGGTTATATAACAATGTTTTACCTATTGTGAAGATCAAATGATTATGCGAGTTCCCGAGTGAACACATAATCAAATAACGTATTGTTTAACATTTAAATGCCCTCCGACACCTTTTATCCGATTTGTACTTTTAAAACTTGTCTGAGATATAATGGTTATAGTAGTAGTAGCAGTAGTAGTAGTAGTTTATTTCAAATCCATAAGGCTAAAATCCTATAGGGATACATATAAAAGCATATTTAATGACGAACAGATAAAGTAACTACTGTATTTGTATATACCCATATAATGTTTGAATTATACATACGAATATATATATCTAATTAATAGCCATACACCCAAAAATTGCTACACGTATTTTATGCACACATATCTGGAGAAGGTATCACAATAATATAATGCTCAGAAATTTTATCTTTACAATACTCGAATTTGAAAAGTAAAAAACAATAACAATTATACTGTTATAGATCATCGTTAAGTCATACAGATGTTATTGCATGTTATAGGGAATTTATTAAGAGTTTTCAAACTTTTAAAATTGGCTAAAATATTTTTTTCCTATATATCATGCCTATATATATGTAATGAATGCCTGGTTTGTTAGGTTTGTATACACTATTTTGAAAACTACGTCATTTTATTTTTTAGATGGAAACCTACCGTATTAGGGATGTACCGCACATTAATCTGTTAAATACATTATGCAATACAATAGATTCAATATTAATGTTTTACCTGTATTGGACGAATCCAATTATAAATAGAATGACGTAGTTTCACAATGGCGTATTCGGTTTATAATGTCATTATTTCTAAATATTAAACAGTTTTTTTTTTGTAACTAACCGTTGAATGTTCAACAAGGCGAATCGTAAGCGAACGTTTCCCTTTTGATCCTAATTGTCTACCTCTGTTCTACGTAGGTCATGACTGTCAGCACGTCTATTTATATCAACAGGGAAAACCCTCTCTCTTTTTCTTGACACATTGCGACTATACGGTATTGCTGAATGCGACCATTACCTGCACGAGATGCACGTGATACTCTCTTATTGATTAAATTTGACGGCCGGTCCCTCTGTGTACCTGCTGGCGTGTATTGAGTTGAGCATGTGCTATTAATAGAGATTGTTTTGGCAGTTTCAGTAATGTTTTCTTTTGGAGTTTTTACCTCATTCATTGAAAGCCGGATACTTTCGGGAATTATCCTGTGTGGTTATGTTTTTTTCTCCTTGTGAGGTAAGAGTTCCACTATTTGAGTACGTTTGTTTCATTAAGCATTTAATGTTATTGTTATTTCTTGCTTGTTTGAGCGAGTCGATCCTTTTAGTTGATTTGGGGATGCCACAAGTCAATGAATTGACATCATGTTCATCTCCATTTTCGGGGCCCATCAAAAGATCGCTCAGCCTAGGGTTTGGGTTGTTGTATACGGGAGGCTGGTTACATGACAGAGCTTGTCCATTATCAGACATAGTTTGATCCTTTGTTGGTTTTCTCTACGGTAAATGTGATGATGGCGACTTCGGAGGGGGTTGTCTTGTTGGTTCTGTGCCAGAATGATCACTAACAAATTGTGACCCTATCCGACGAAGGCTCATGTTGTGTCACACTGTGTTTTAACACTAGGTTATTTGGATTTGCACATTGACCACCGGTTTGTCATCATACCCTGGTGCATAGTGATTGTACATTTTTATTTACTGTTTCTGCGTTTTCGGAGTTTGCGTGCAAGTACCATCAAGTCCATACCTCACTAAATACTTAATTTATTTATTGAAACTTCACACAAGACGTCCCAATCATCAAAACGTACTACAATAACTTAGTTAGAGAACTCTGTATGAATACAATGCAAAGTATAACTCAATATTTTATCAAATGCAAAGTATAACTCAATATTTTATTAAATGCAAAATTTAACTCAATATTTTATCAAGACCATATCTCAACAACCACTTAATTTACTTGACTAAAACACCACACAAGACTTCCCAGTCATCACACTTATTAAAATAATAAACTTTTGCATGAATATAATGAAAATGATGACCCTTCTTTGACTAGAAATGTTGGTTAAAGTTTAGTGTACAATGACCACCAAGTCCATAACACTACAAACACTCGATGTATTTGATCAAAAACAAAAGCCTTTGCATGTAATGGATTCTGTAAGTTAGATAACTCTTGTTTGCTTGGATTTGTCATCAATCGTAATCAAATTTGTACTTTTGTGACGAATATTCGAATAGTCGAGCACGCTGTCCCTCCGACAGCTCTTGTTTATATATATAAAACAACTATGTATGTTTAACCAGAATAGAATAAAATCTACGAGTGCTGGACTACACTCAAGAAATAACACCCTATTCTGACAGCTCAATGATCATAGCTCGAACATTTATTATCCAATTTTACTAGTTCAATAGTCTCTCATAATTATATAAAGTGATTATGATTATATTACTACTGGCGAGGTTTCTCTGAAAAGTGCACCTACGAGATTAAACACATAATGAAATAATTCATTTTTGTTGAATCAATGACTATAATAGTGGAGCGCGTGGGTAAATGGTAGAGCATCGAACCCCCAGGATAGGAGGGTCGTGGGTTCGATAGGAGAGTCGTGGGTTCGATAGGAAGGTCGTGGATTTGATAGGAGGGTCGTGGGTTCGAGCCTATATAAGGTTTTGAGAAAAACACTTTTCGAATAAGCTTTAGGTTAGTACTTGTTTTACCCATGAATACTTCGAGCATGTGATCACGTGTTTCACAATCGAAGTAAAATAAAGTCCTGTTTTTAGCAATCAGTGAAAGGAGGGAGCAAAAATGGCCTTTTAGACAGATTGTTGCTTAGTACAGGTGAATTTGCTCTGAAAGCATAGCAAAAACCAAATGTGACTGCTTAAGACAAGTTGCCGCTTAATCGAGGTGACGGTTTGCACGGGTTTGACAGTAAATTAGTTTAAACTAAGAACCATACTGCCAAAATCAACTTATTCGGACGGTTCATAAACGCATCCAAGACATTTTAGTTATACAGCTTATATGTAAGATTGGTGGAAAGGGTCTTCCGTGGCCGATAGTCTAACGCGCCGTCTCAAGATCACTTACCTCTTACCGCTAAGGTCATAGTTTCTAATCCCGCACGCTCCAAAAATTGAAAATGTGATAAAGTTTGCCAGTTTTTTTTTCGAAAGAACGGTGGTTCTACTCAAATTCATTCTGATGTCTTCCTCCGCCAAAAATACTGGATATGCCATATATAACCTGAAATGTGTGGCGTTAAACCCCATTAAAATAGATTGTTGAAGATGAAATAAGTGTACACTTACAATATACACAATGTTTGACAACTCAGGCGTATTAACTTGTCAAAAACTTGATATACAGTGTAACATTATAACTACTGTGTAAGTTTGCGAATTTCAAATAATAACAGCAGGTGCAAGGGTGCGACTGTCAATTAATGCAATCGGTGATGATTTAATTCTTGATGTTGGTTACCCTATTTGTCTAGTGGCAAGAACTCGTCGGAGATGTTTTGGTTGCTTAACTACTGTGTATGTTTTTGTAAAGATCAAATAAAGACTGCAAGTAAACACTAGTTTACCTTGTTTGGTCATTTTAAACACATTCGTCGTTAAATATCACATGTAACTAACCATCCTGTCTGGTGCTCTTTTCATGTCCGTCAATGTGTAACCCCACCATTGATTTTTGTTCTTTCATCTAAAGTAAATAATAAAAAGTTTGATGGCTTGTCATTCGTAGAGAGACTCAAATAAAACAAGCAAAACTAACATTCTATTGTTTGTCAACATCTGCACTACCAAAAATATGATGAGAAAATTAGGGGCCATGTGTCGTATAAGAGATTTCTTTTCTGCTCAGTGTGTATGTAAACTGTTGACAAAGTGAAAGTAGACTTCCGAAATCATGTATTCATACCCCAATTTTCAATCATTAATTTCTTTTCTCTAAATTCACAAATCAAACATGACAATGCTTTCAAAATATTCAAAATACATCAATATTGCCATTCAAATAAAAAATGAGCATTAAAATATGGAAAATGAATTTTTAAAGAAGATAACAAAAGAAACAAATATTATTTATAACTGCCTTTATGTGACTACCCAACGGAAGCACTTCCTTTTTCTAATGGTGGTACAATACCTATGAGGAAATCTTATTTTTTATT